>OU612046.1:139729678-140039678 GCA_914767935.1 Coremacera marginata | reverse complement strand
TTTTGAATGCTGTAGTTATACCTGTAGTTTTTCAGGTTGCTATATAAATGACTACAAGCCCAACAACAACAACAACAACAACAACAATAATATAGCAGCTAGAAAAGAAAGTCAGGCAAACAGCAAGATTGGCAAACTTTCTTGCCACCAAGTTGCAATCGCGTTGCACTCGCTCGTATCTCAACTTGGCCAACAGCACACACACAGTCCAGTTACACGTTTTGGACACAGACTCGTTTGGCAGCAGTTCTGCTTTTTGTTGAAGTTTGAGACTGTTTATTTTTTTTTTTTTTTTTGGAGAGCTGCACTGCAGCTGAACTGGTTTTTCCCGCGCTCATCTAAAGACTAACGTTGACTTGGTCCGTGTTTTCGTACCATTAAAAAAAAAACTCCATCAGCAACAGCCAGAAAATTTTTGTCGTTTGCTCTGCTTTAAATTTCATTGTTGTTGCTTTGAATAACCTCTCTTAGATTTGACAATATTTCCTGGAACTTAACGGAACTGTTACCGTTTCCTTAATGAAAAATTTGTCAAAGTGAAGAGCATTTTGTACATGAACTGCGCCTTGAAATAACATAAAGTAGAATATATTTAATTTTTTTTTCAAACGAATAGGTGTTTTATAATATTTATATTAAGAAGTTAATATTTATAGCTTAAAACATAAGTCAACGTGGTATATTTTGTTTCGTAAATAAACATATTTTACAATTCAAAAAAATTGCTAAAATGTTTTTACATTTTGAAGCTTCTACCTTGCCAAAAGACTTTAAGATAGATAAGATATCAAAAGATATATAAAAGTAGTAATGCTATCATGTTTTTTATCTATTTTTTTTTTTTTTTTTTGAGAAAATACCTTATTTTCTAACTCATTTTTAAAAATTTATACTATTGAATAATAAAATTTACGGTTATTTTCAGGGATTTTAATTAAATTTGTATTTTTTATGTAACGGATAGTTTGGATAATTTTTATCCCTTTTATCCACACTATCCGTTTTAAGATTTTCTATATTCGGCTTTATTGCGACATAAAAACATCATAAACTTGGAGTTAAATATGCCGCATTGACGGCAAGCAAGTGCTTTTTAGCCAGACGGAAATCGCTACTCATTTGCAGATATCAAAATCAACTTTTTTAGAATTGCAATATTATTTTTGAGAGTTAATATGAGTTAAGGTTTAAGTTGCAAATATTTTTTGTATAATCGATTAGTGAATTTTTTTAGTAAAAATTTTAAAATAAATAAAGTCCACCATTTCCAGTTTTGCAATAATTAAAAATTTGCAATATTTATAAATGATATGAAACAGCTGAAGTTATAAAATGGGGTTATAAATGTTTATGATCGAAATATGATTTATTGCACGTTTTTACTTTCAATACATTGCTTTGACTGTAAAAGTTGTTGTTGAAATTCGACGTGCCAATTATAGTATTAATAAATTTGTAGCTAGTTTTTCTTATCTTATCAGATGCGGCATTTCAAAGTGCTGTCAATTTTTCGACGTCATATATGTATTTTATACACGCTTTGTTTTTGATTAAATCGCAGTTATTGTTAAACATAAATACAGGGTGGACCATTTATAGTTTGGAATTTTATTTTGCTATACATAAAAAACTAATACTTTTTATTCAATTTTTTTTTTTCTTCGAAAGTAAAATCTTTCAGTTAATTATAGATTACTACTTCACTTCAACACAATTCTTCAAAAAAAGAGTATATTTTTGACTGTACGGAGCCTTATTTGACTGTTGGCTGCACCTATTTCGTCCTTAAGAGCCTCAATCGTTGCTGGATACTAAGCGTAAAACTAATCTTTTACGTCTTCCCAAAAATTATAGTCTAACGGACTCAAATTGTTAATACACATTACCACAACGGCTAATAACACAATTTTCAAACTTCTCACGGAAAACAGCGATTATTACATGAATTGTGTTACATGTCGTGCCATCCTGTTAAAACCAAATGTTGTCCAAGTCTTTATCTTCAAAAATGGGCCACAAATAAGCACTCACCATTGTGCGGTAGCACTCACCATTTACTCATGTGCACCGTAACCCTAAGGATCTATTGTATGATTAACTCGCCAGATTTAGGCTTTTTATAAATTTCAGCACTGCTTCTGGCTTGGTGTCCTATATTTTTGATGGATTCACTAATGCCACTAAAAGGGGAGAAGTCCGCACATTGCCGGACATTCTCATAGAATGTGCTCTGAAGTTTCTTCCTCCTCCTCCTGGAAAGTCTACAGGAGTCTCAGGAGAATCAGATAGTCTAATTTTATTGAGGTGGTATCTAAGTAAGCAATGAGCTGTAAAATAACTTGTTAGAATTTGAAGATGTGCTTTAATTAGCCTGAGTAAATATTTTGATTTAGCTCTACTGAGAGTTAGAAATTTCTTTGCTTGCGTCTGTCCATTAGCATTGTTTCAGTGGATCAAAATTTATTGTATTCCCAGATCTTAGCCTTTTCCGCAAAGTAGCCTGTAGCCAGACTACATAATAGTTCCCGAACTCATCCTCCCCCCCCCCCCACTTCACCCAAAATCCTTCATGTTCTGGTACACACCACAATTGCTTTTTTGTTTTTTTCCCCAATGCATTTAGTATTTCGAAGCAATCAGAAGCTAGTCTTGATTCAAGCTCATAAGATTGTTGGTACTTAAATGCCGCTTGACTATCTGAAAATATGTTGATATGTGCCCCCATAGATTTTCTACGAATACATACCTCAATGGAATGAATCTCCGCTTGAAATATGATTGGAGTATAGCCCATTGAAAGAGCTTTTACGAAATTGAGACCGCTTCCGTTTTTCCGTTTTCAAATTTAGACCCATTAGTAAACCATAATTGTGAGCCAAGATCAACTGTGAAGATATTACTCCCCCGCAATTGCGTTTTGGGTATGACAACCCTGTAGCGCTTCGAAAAGTTTAACTTTGGCAGCATTCTGTCGGGGATTTTTAGAAAAGGGGTTGTCTTCAAAGCTTTGAAGTGTCATTATATTTATAAAGTAACCCACAAAATTCCCTTGGACTTGTAATCACATATTTTGTCCATTCTTACGAAATGCCTTTTTTTATAGCAATCGCTATAGGGGAAGTCCAATTAGTACACACATAGCTTCAGTTGGACGTTCTCATTGCCAAGTGATTCCAATTCACGCTAATCTTTGCAGCTTCTATAGCATAATAGCTGCTATACGTTTTTGGACCTTGGGCCACCATACATGACTAGAGGTGGTAATAAACGGCAAACAAATAATTTTCGGCGTTGACCGACAAACAGGACACGAATTGCACTGACTACAAGAAGTTGCTTGTCAAAATTCACTCCTAAGTACTTGACCTCCTTTGAAAAATCAATAACTTTTCCATCTTGGATAGGCCTTTGTAGATTTAAGTTTATTTTTCTGGAGAGGGAATCAGAATTGTTTTTCCAGAATTAATTACTTTACATTGTACGGATTTACTTAAACCTTTCTTCTGACACCACTTAGAAGTTATGGTTAGGGCATTCTGCATTCTATACAAAACTGTTGGTTCATGAAAGCCCAGACTTGAAATAACCAAATCGTTCGCATAATCTCTGGTGCCAAAGATCTGGATATTGAGACTTACGAGAAGTTCGACCACAACTAAGATTCATAGAAGAGGCAAAAGTACCCCTCTCTGAGGACATCTTCTTCTGGTGGTAATGGTGTTGCGAACTCCACCAAGCTCAAATCCTATTTTTTCGATTTTGAGCATGATAAGAATTTATTATCTGATTAAAGAAGAAGAAATGGTTTTTATCCCCAACGCCTCTTTTATCGCATTACATGACGTGTTGTCAAAAAGATCGTTTATCTATTTTTAAATTTAGACCCATCAGTAAACCATAATTGTGAGCCAGAATCAGCTGTGAAACTATCAATCATCCTTGCATTTCCACAGAAGGCACATAACACTGTTGTTTTGCCTCAAAAGCCTTATCGATAGTATAAGTTAGGCTGTGTATTGCAGTGACAGTAGATTTGCCAGATTGATAGACAAACTGAAACCTGTTTAGATGGATATTCCTTAGACTAGTCTCCCTAATGTTTAATTCCGGTATTTTTTCCATTGTCTTTAAAAATAAGAAACTATTGTTCGGGCTTTTTGCCCACCTTTGGTATAAAAACAACATTCCCCTTAGTCTACTTATAAGGAATTTGACCTAATGAAAGACTGAACTTCAGAGTCCGAACGAGTGGAAAGACAATGGAATGGAAGGAGTTGATGTAAAAGACACGGGTAGATTCTGTCATTGGTTGAATTTAGATATAGTCCAATATATACTAACGGAAGTGAAAAGCTTGTATGAAAGACCTCTTTGACCGCCGGTCATTGAGTTATTTGCCTCAGTGTTCAGTGGGCTGTTCTCTGCAAATGCACATCCTGAAAAATGCGTCCTTGATAAAAGACGATTTGTTTCATCCAAGGTTTCAGTGTAGCTTTCGTCAGATTTTTGTAGTGTGCGTATGGCGTTGTGATCTTTTGGCAGTGTCTTTTGTGACGGGTCGCTGCTGGGAGGCTGTCAATGCTCTAACAGTAATGCCTCCACGTGCTTCTCCTTCATCTTCTCAATTCTGTGTTATATTTAGTTAAAGCTTGCTTATATTGGGTCCACTCTCCCTTCACCATTAACTATAACGCGAAATTCCTTTAAAAAATCTTGCAAAGAAAAATGACAGCATTGTTTTTGATTTTGCATGCTATGTGAGTTAAAAAACATACAGTTTTACACACACCTCTTACAAATTAATCCACAAACTGCTTGGACTAATCCATTCTATTTTCTGGAATGTCATTTTTTTAAAAAGTTTTGGTAGAAGATTCTTCATTTTTCAAGTGAGTTTTTATTATTTTCCAAGGTTGTTCAAGCCTTACCGGAGATAAGTTTATATTAAACTAACTTTCTATCATAATACGAACGACATTAGAGTTGCTACACCCTGTAGAAGCGGTCAACTGTGAAAACTAAAAGTAAAAAAATTAAAAACAAAATCAAATCCTAAAATCATACCTACATATGAACTAAATAGTAAATAGTTACAGTGAACGTCAAAACAAAGTGTACACTTTTTTGTGCACGAGTTATACCACATATAAGTCTTCAATACAGAAACAGAAACAGAAACAGAATCAATGTGACAGAAGCCATTGAACACAATTCATCCTCCCTCTTCGATGAAATCATGGAAGCTTCCGTGCTATCCTCTTCAGTGCGTCCCTTACCATCTAACTCGGATTCGCAACCTAGCCAACCAACACCCACACCATTAATACAACCACCTGTTGCTGCACCTCGGAAAATAATAAATCACTTTGGAACCTCATGGACCACATCAGAATGGAATCACAGAATTCAAAAACTGAAGACTGGAAACCAAAGTGATAGCACTGCTTTGTTCGTTAAAGGCTTCCCCACAACTACAGATGCAACTTGGGTAGAAAATTACTTCAAAAAGAAGTACAAATTAACCATCTCAGACTGCCATAAAAAGTCGTCAAAACGATCCAAGGTTAGCAGTTTTAAATTTAATATACCCAAGGCATATGCGTGGATGTTTTCTAGTGCAGGTATGCGAACGAATGTTATATATAAAATTATACGAAAATATTCGTATAACTGAATGGACGGAAAAACCAAAAACGGAAGTTAAGGCACCTAGTATTAAGCTTATCACTAAGCCTATGATTAAATCTATTAAGCCTACTAATATTAATAGTAATAAAAATAATATAAGCCCACCTGCCAGAACACCCTCAAAGCCAGCTCAAGATAAAAACTGGTCATATAAAACAAATTTATTCCCAAAGTTTTCTCCACAGTCAAAACTATCTTCTCAACTGTTATCTTCTTCTAAATTTCCTATTACTCAATCGTCGAAACTCCCTTATCCTAAAGTTAAACGTGTTTCGTTTAACCTCAATAACGACGAAAAAAATAAAACTTATTCATATAATTATCCTAATTTCGTCCATTCCCATACACTAAATCCAACCCCACAGCCCGCAATAGTCATACCTAAGCCTACTTCTACACAACCTGTTACTGCAACACGTTCACCAGCAATCACACCCTCCAATAACACACCTCCTCCCTTAATTACTTGCACTAATACTCAAACGTTCACTAATGCTACACCAGCCTTTCTGGATCCTCTTCTGCCACCTAATGCGAAGCTCACAAAAAATCTCGCTGACGTTAGTAGTGAAGGTCGTTTCGTTATGTCTCGTCTAAGAGACCGTCGGTTGTATGATAATGTTCGATTATACCTGTCTTATTTACATAATAAGTCTGACTCAGTCTGTATTGAAGGTACAACAAGAACAAGTGCTATGGTATCCATCCAACAAGAAGGTCTTCCTACCGACCCTGTCGAGCTGAAAAAAATTTTCATTAACTTCCATGAAAGCCTCAACATTTCACCCACTGATGTTGAAAACGACCTCACGGCATTTGCATCGCATACTAGCTCAAAGTATATATGGCATTTACAAAGAGCTCGTTCTAACTTCAAAAATTTTTATTGTCCCTAACTCTCATCCTAAAGCAATGTCCGATTATCCAGCCTCCCGAAATACACTACCTTCAATTGCGTCTTTTAATATATCCTACCACAATTGTGGTGGCATGAGAGGCAAACTCAATAAACTGTTTGTTGAAGCTAAATCTTGTCATTTCAATGTTTTTGTCTTTACGGAAACGTGGTTGAATGACGCTATCAAAAATGAAGAAATTCTAGATAGCAACTGGACAATATACCGGAATGACAGAAACTATGCAAGCTGCGGCCTGTCTCGAGGAGGCGGTGTCTTAATTGCCACACATAACTCCTTATCTAGTGAATTGATTGTAACCTGCTCCTCCAAATGCTTTGAGCACAAAATAATCAAAATAAGGCTAGATCAAAAAGCTTCCGTATACATAGGTGTTATTTATATTCCTCCGAATTCAACCCACAATTCCTACAATGAATTATGTGAAATCATAACGTCAATAACAGCTGCGTTAAACGAAGATGATAGAATTATTATTTTTGGAGACTTCAACCGTCCCAATATAACTTTTGTGCACGATGATGATGACAACCATCTCCTTCCAATTAACCTGTCCAATGCGGTCGACTTCGATTTATTAAGTACTTTTTATAGTAATGATTGTCAGCAAGTTGCTCCTGCTCCAAACCGAAACAATCGCTGGCTAGATTTGATTTTTACTAACTCATATGACGATGTAAAGGTTAGTCCAACCTGTGAGGCTGAGCAGATATTTTCCAATACCCTCCACCATACTGCTTTTACTACTGAGTTATGTACTAACAACATAACTTTTATACAGTCATTCAATAATTCTATTGTATACGATTTCCTCAATGCCGATTACAATAACATTAAAAATGACTTAAATTGTTTGGACTGGAACCACTTGTCTGCACTAGAATTGGACGATGCTGTATCGTCTTTCTATCAAAAAGTCTTTTCTGTATTTGATACTCATGTTCCAAAAATAAAGAAAAAAAATAAACTATCGGAACCGTGGCTTGATTCAAATCTTAGAAATTTGAGAAATCAAAGAAATAAACTTTACAGAGTCATTAAAAATTGCGTCATTGTAAGTGATGAGGTAAAGGTTAGATACGAAGAGCTGTCTAAGGAGTTTTCCATTAAGTCCGAAGAGGCTTATAGGCTTTACACCAATTTAATTGGAGAAAGGATTATTGAAGACCCGAAAAAATTCTTCGATTTTGTGAATGTAAAACGGAAATCGACCGGATACCCAAACTTCATGTTTAAAGGCAATGTTACTTCATCTAACTCACAGGAAATTTGTAATCTCTTTGCGGATCATTTTAAAGAAGTCTTTTGTTCAACTACTTCCCAAAATCAACCTACATTTGCCAGTATAACTAGTAGACCGACATTGGTTTGTGAAATAAATATTACATGGAGTGACATAACCAATTCCATTAAAGAATTAGATTCAAATAAATCTCCAGGTCCAGACCTTATACCACCAATTTCACTTGTTCAATGTTTAGACCAATTAATTACGCCGTTACATATGATTTTTAACAAATCCTTGCATACAGGTATATTCCCAACTTTTTGGAAATCTTGTCATCTTACGCCAATTTATAAAAATGGCGACAAGAGATCAGTTGAAAATTATAGGGGTATTGCAATATTGTCAGCAATTCCAAAGCTATTTGAAAAAATTATATGTTCCAAACTCACGAGCATAATTAATCCGTGTTTAAACGAGCAGCAACATGGTTTTCGTAAAGGACGATCAACAACCACAAATCTTGCAATCATGGCATCAGACATTCTTACTAAAATGGAAAAGGGCCACCAAATAGATGCAGTCTATACAGATTTTAGTAAAGCCTTTGATCGTGTTGATCACGAAATCCTAGCTAAGAAACTAGAAAAATTTGGTATATCAGGTACTGTGCTGAAATGGCTCAAGTCTTATCTCTGTGAAAGATCCCAATATGTAAAATTTCAGGGTACTTTGTCTAAAAAGATTGTTGTCTCGTCGGGTGTACCTCAAGGTAGCCATCTTGGCCCACTTCTCTTCAACATATTTATTGCAGACATATCTGAAGTTTTGCATGATGTCCCCCATCTCTTATATGCAGATGACTTAAAATTATACTATAACATTAGATCAGAAGTGGATTCAGTATTCTTACAGAATAAGCTTTTTTCTCTGGAACAGTGGTGTAGTAAAAATAAACTTTATTTAAATATAAATAAGTGCTACGTTATAAGTTTTGCCCGTAAAAACGTAATCACATATAGCAGATACATGCTAAATAAGGTAGAACTTAAAAGGGTCAACCACATAGCAGATCTTGGAATAATTCTTGATAGTAAGATGCGCTTTAACCTTCACTACGATCATATCATATCCAGGGCAAACAAAATGCTCGGATTCATAAAAAGACGTGCAAAAGAATTCAAAAACCTTTGGGTAACTAAAACCTTATACTGCACATTAGTACGACCAATCTTAGAATACTGTTGCATAATTTGGAACCCAGCTTTTGTAGTGCATAGTGAAAGGCTAGAATCTATTCAAAGACAATTCTTGCTTTTTGCATTGAGAGACCTATACGATCCTCGTGACTATACAAATTTACCACCATACGAGAGTAGACTTAAAATCCTCAATTTAATGTCGCTGTCATCAAGGAGAATATTACTTTGCTCATGCTTTACATTCGATGTTATTACTGGTAACATCGATAGCGAATACATCTCGAGCAAGGTACTATTTAATGAACCAATAAGGCGAACAAGGTATACAAAATTGTTAAAAGAATCGCATCGCAACACTATTTACGCATTGAACGAGCCCTTGAATAGATGTTGTAAAATATTTAATAATATCAGCGAGCATTATACACCGCCAATATCGAAATTCAGATTCAAGCGTTCTCTTTCCAAATCACTTTCCTTTACATAACTACTTCAGAATCTTCTCCAATTCCTTTTCACCATTCTGACCCCTTTTCTATTTCCTTGATCTAGCATTTGTAGAAAAATTGTAAATCAAAAATTTGAATGTTAAATAAGTAAAACACCGCATTGTAATATTAACTCTATTCTCCCATATCCAAATGCCTCTTCTTACATTGCCGTCTACCACCCATACCTAAACAAAATTTAGTTGTTCTCCCACTCAGCTTTCCATCTTAATAATATTTTAGCATAGTATTAAAAATTTGTACATATTTTTACTATGTGTATAAAATCTGTTAGTATGTAAGCTTAGTATATAAGTTCCCCCTTCGTTCTTCTTCTTGTCTTTTCTTTTTGACGTGTTTTTGAAAATGTGTCGATTCATGTGGGCGGATTACGCCCACTGAGAATTGCATATCTTCTACACCTAAAACAAGGAAAGAGGAGAGAAAAACAAAAAATAAAAAAATTAATACAGCAACAACCTGTTAGAAAAATAAGTTAGAATAAGTATATTGCCTTGTTTGGCTAAATAAATAAATAAATAAATACTGTAATTAGTCCCAATACTTATTATGTTTTGAATTCTTGTTAACAACAATAAAGCTATTTAATAAAAACAAAAATAGTACATATATGTATACCATATTGCTATACGTATAAAACAAAGTGTACACCTGCATAGCAAGCTAAGCTATTTCAAATATTTAAAACAAATGTAACAATATCTCCCTCAAATTGGTTAATTATGTTGTTAGTCAATATTTCTTCATCATTCGCTTTTGGTAAAGTGAGGGAGTAAGTTGTAAGATAACTTTTTTAAAATGCGTAGTCAAACTTCAATTGAAATACGAGAATTAGTCATAAAATTCCATAAGGAAGAAAAATTACTTCGCGAAATCGCTTCAATTATTAATAGAGGTTAGTAGATACAATATGGCGGTTCTGGCCCAGGTGGAGCGGTGGAGCAAGCCGATGACGTCACTCTGGCCCAGCGCCATCTAGTGGGGGCTTTTTGCTCAAATGTGCAAAGGTGTATGTCTTTGCTAAAAAGCTATTATGGTGTATGTCTTTGCTAAAAGCTATTATGGTGTATGTCTTTGCTAAAAGCTATTATGGTGTATGTCTTTGCTTTATTTATATTTTTAAATTAGCAAGTTTGGTGTATGTCTTTGCTGTAAGCTTTTAAAAATTGGCAAGTTTGGTGTATGTCTTTGCTAAAAAGCTATTATGGTGTATGTCTTTGCTAAAAGCTATTATGGTGTATGTCTTTGCTTTATTTATACTTTTAAATTGGCAAGTTTGGTGTATGTCTTTGATGTAAGCTTTTAAAAATTGGCAAGTTTGGTATATGTCTTTGCTTTATTTATACTTTTAAATTGACAAGTTTGATGTATGTCTTTGCTTTAAACTTTTTAAAATTAACAAGTTTGGGGTATTTCTTTGCTTTAAGCGTTGGTCATAATTTTATACGCTACATTATCGGTAGTGGTAGTCAAGCGAGTTCTTATCAGTGTTTGCATGTTTTGTTTTTTTCTTAACCCTCGCATTAGTTATAGCAATGACTCAAAAAATAAATATATATTTATAAGACTTCTAACGTAGACTGCGTGGTGGCATACTTATCAGAGTTCGCATGAGTAAACGAAATACATAGCAACCAGGAAGAATCAAGAAGTTTCTAGAAGCTTCGAGATGCAGAAACTTCGAGAACATTTTAGAAGCTAACAACAACATCACCAAAAAAAATTTTTTTTTTTAAGTCAAAGGTGATAAGAGCCAAGCTTCATGGTGTGAGAGAGAGAAAGAGAGAGAGAGAGAGAAAGGGAGAGAGAGAGAGAGAAAGGGAGAGAGAGAATTTGATAGTAAGAGAGAGAAAGGGAGATAGCAAATAGCGCGATCCTATACAAATAATACTTCAGAATCAACCTAACCTAAACCAATGCCAAAAAGAGTCAGGAAGTTTCTAGAAGCTTCGAGATGCAGAAACGTCGAGAACATTTTAGAAGTCGACTTATGTTATTGTATGCCGATGACGTCACCCATACCCATCCTGGTACGGATTTTAATTTTATTTAATTTCAATTTCAATACTAATTTCAAGGTTAAAGTGATAAGAGCCAAGCTTCATAGTAAGCGCACTCATAACCCGCAAGTTCAAGATAAGGCAGCAATGGTCAAGTTCAAACATGTTTTTTGTGTTACTTCTAAAATAAATAAACAATTTTTTGCGGTCAAGTGCAAGGCAAAAAAAGAAGATAAGAATTTAAAGTTGATATGTCAAAAACTAAGCTAAGCTAACCTAAGCTAATATAAGCTAAGGCTGCGTTTATAGTGAACGCCCATAATCGGCTGCTTTTTTATAATGATTCTTGTTGTTGTTGTTCTTACTGTTGCTATTGTTGTTCTTACTGATGTTGTTGTTGTTGTTGTTGTTGTTGTTGTTGTTCTTGTTCTTGTTGTTCTTACTGTTGTTGTTGTTGTTGTTCTTACTCTTGTTGTTGTTGTGGTTGTTGTTGTTGATGAGGCTGTTTTACTAATAAAAATAGGCAATCTAAAGTTACTAAATAAATAGCTAAACTTCTTTAATTACACTACATTTTGAGCCCAATTTGGTCACATCTGTTGATAACCAAGATAAGCTATGGAAGCTACGTCCAATTACGGACCATCTCAAGTCAAATATGTTGAAGAACTATCACCCAACACAACATTTATCTTACGATGACAATGGACGACACGGTTGCAAGCAGTTTTTTAAAGGTAAACCAATCGGCCAAACGGTTACATGGTAAATTTTGACATATATCAAGGCAAGAACCCACGTTGTACCAATCCATATGATGAACGATTCGGAAAATGTGCAGCGCCACTTATAACTATGATCGATGACTTTCAGATGATTTGAAAGGCCTTATTGAATATTTCATTCATATTGAATTATTGTTTGATTGATTATCGATATTGTGATTGATTGATTGATTGATTATCGATCAGTTTAAGCAGGTAGCTGTAGAACAGCACAGATCAGTTTAAGCAGGTAGCTGAAGAACAGCACAGATCAGTTTTAGCAGTTAGCTGTAGAACAGTACAGATCAGTTTAAGCAGGTAGCTGTTGAACAGTACAGACCAGTTTTAGCAGGTAGCTGTTGAACAGTACAGACCAGTTTTAGCTGGTAGATGTAGAACAGTACAGACCATTTTAGCCGGTAGCTGTAGAACAGTACAGACCAGTTTTAGCAGTTGCTGTTGATCAGTACAGACCAGTTTAGCAGATAACTGCTAAAACTGGTCTGTACTGTTCTACAGCTACCGGCTAAAATGGTCTGTACTGTTCTACATCTACCAGCTAAAATGGTCTGTACTGTTCAACAGCTACCGGCTTAAACTGATCTGTACTGTTCTACAGCTACCGGCTTAAACTGATCTGTACTGTTCTACAGCTAACTGCTAAAACTGATCTGTGCTGTTCTTCAGCTACCTGCTTAAACTGATCTGTGCTGTTCTACAGCTACCTGCTTAAACTGATCTGTGCTGTTCTACAGCTACCTGCTTAAACTGATCGATAATCAATCAATCAATCAATCACAATATCGATAATCAATCAAACAATAATTCAATATGAATGAAATATTCAATAAGGCCTTTCAAATCATCTGAAAGTCATCGATCATAGTTATAAGTGGCGCTGCACATTTTCCGAATCGTTCATCATATGGATTGGTACAACGTGGGTTCTTGCCTTGATATATGTCAAAATTTACCATGTAACCGTTTGGCCGATTGGTTTACCTTTAAAAAACTGCTTGCAACCGTGTCGTCCATTGTCATCGTAAGATAAATGTTGTGTTGGGTGATAGTTCTTCAACATATTTGACTTGAGATGGTCCGTAATTGGACGTAGCTTCCATAGCTTATCTTGGTTATCAACAGATGTGACCAAATTGGGCTCAAAATGTAGTGTAATTAAAGAAGTTTAGCTATTTATTTAGTAACTTTAGATTGCCTATTTTTATTAGTAAAACAGCCTCATCAACAACAACAACCACAACAACAACAAGAGTAAGAACAACAACAACAACAACAGTAAGAACAACAAGAACAAGAACAACAACAACAACAACAACAACAACAACAACATCAGTAAGAACAACAATAGCAACAGTAAGAACAACAACAACAAGAATCATTATAAAAAAGCAGCCGATTATGGGCGTTCACTATAAACGCAGCCTTAGCTTATATTAGCTTAGGTTAGCTTAGCTTAGTTTTTGACATATCAACTTTAAATTCTTATCTTCTTTTTTTGCCTTGCACTTGACCGCAAAAAATTGTTTATTTATTTTAGAAGTAACACAAAAAACATGTTTGAACTTGACCATTGCTGCCTTATCTTGAACTTGCGGGTTATGAGTGCGCTTACTATGAAGCTTGGCTCTTATCACTTTAACCTTGAAATTAGTATTGAAATTGAAATTAAATAAAATTAAAATCCGTACCAGGATGGGTATGGGTGACGTCATCGGCATACAATAACATAAGTCGACTTCTAAAATGTTCTCGACGTTTCTGCATCTCGAAGCTTCTAGAAACTTCCTGACTCTTTTTGGCATTGGTTTAGGTTAGGTTGATTCTGAAGTATTATTTGTATAGGATCGCGCTATTTGCTATCTCCCTTTCTCTCTCTTACTATCAAATTCTCTCTCTCCCTTTCTCTCTCTCTCTCTCCCTTTCTCTCTCTCTCTCTCTTTCTCTCTCTCACACCATGAAGCTTGGCTCTTATCACCTTTGACTTAAAAAAAAAAATTTTTTTTGGTGATGTTGTTGTTAGCTTCTAAAATGTTCTCGAAGTTTCTGCATCTCGAAGCTTCTAGAAACTTCTTGATTCTTCCTGGTTGCTATGTATTTCGTTTACTCATGCGAACTCTGATAAGTATGCCACCACGCAGTCTACGTTAGAAGTCTTATAAATATATATTTATTTTTTGAGTCATTGCTATAACTAATGCGAGGGTTAAGAAAAAAACAAAACATGCAAACACTGATAAGAACTCGCTTGACTACCACTACCGATAATGTAGCGTATAAAATTATGACCAACGCTTAAAGCAAAGAAATACCCCAAACTTGTTAATTTTAAAAAGTTTAAAGCAAAGACATACATCAAACTTGTCAATTTAAAAGTATAAATAAAGCAAAGACATATACCAAACTTGCCAATTTTTAAAAGCTTACATCAAAGACATACACCAAACTTGCCAATTTAAAAGTATAAATAAAGCAAAGACATACACCATAATAGCTTTTAGCAAAGACATACACCATAATAGCTTTTTAGCAAAGACATACACCAAACTTGCCAATTTTTAAAAGCTTACAGCAAAGACATACACCAAACTTGCTAATTTAAAAATATAAATAAAGCAAAGACATACACCATAATAGCTTTTAGCAAAGACATACACCATAATAGCTTTTAGCAAAGACATACACCATAATAGCTTTTTAGCAAAGACATACACCTTTGCACATTTGAGCAAAAAGCCCCCACTAGATGGCGCTGGGCCAGAGTGACGTCATCGGCTTGCTCCACCGCTCCACCTGGGCCAGAACCGCCATATTGTATCTACTGAGGTTATATTACCATCAAAAAAATCATTGACAAATACAAAAAAATTTGGAGAACTAGAAAATCGAGCATGTGATGGCAGACCAAAAAATCTCTGTGAAGAGTACGAAAAGATCTAACTGCATGCGCAGGGAAAATAGCGGATGATCTGTCCGCATCATCAGGAATCAACGTTTAATAGTACAATAAGCCAGTACAATAAGACGTGCATTAAATGCAAATAGTCTGTTTGGAAGAGTCCCTCAAAAAAAGAAGTTTATATCAAGGAAATATCAAAGGCTACGCATGGATTCTGCTAAAAAGTATGAGAAACATGACAATTCATTTTGGGAAAACATAGTTTTAAGTGACGAAAGCAAATTCCTAGTTTTTGCAAAGAAAAAATCTACAAAAATATGGAGAAGCAAAAATCAGGAGTAAAATATTACTTCTAAAATAAAGCAAGGTAGGGGCTCGGTGATGATGTGAGAGTGTATGGTGGCAAACGGAGTAGGAAAATTAACGTTTATTGACAGTACAATGAATAAATGTGATTACCTTAATATTTTAAACGTAAATTTGTCGGTCAGTGTTACCAAATGAGGAGTAGATTGCTTGTGGATGCTTCAGCAAGACAACGATTCGAAACATACAGCCAAGGTAGGGAAGGAATGGTTGCTGTACAATACTCTAAAACAGCTGGATCACCGCCCCCCACCCCCCATAATTACTGGACATCAACCTGATATAACATTTGTGGAAACATCTGGATAGACAAATAAGAAAGAGGACGATAACCAACAAGGACTCGCTAAAAGCTGTTTTACTTGAAGAATTGCAAAAAATTTCATCAGACCTAACAACGAAATTGATGGGACCAATGCTTAGACAGTTGAAAGCTGTCATTTCTCCACGAGGAAGAAAAACAAAATATTAATAATATTTTCTTTTTTTGAACTTCAAGTGTACACTTTGTTTTGACTTGAAGAAAATGGAGTATTTTTCGTTTTTGAATTCTATGAATTTTTGTTGTAAAATAATTTATAGTTTTATTAAGTATATAATAAGAGCATAAAAAATTAATTCCAAATATGTTATACTAAAATTTTTGATAAAATTTCTTTGTAAAATATTGAAATAAAGTAAAGAAGTATTCAAAAATATGGTGTACACCTCGTTTTGACGCTCACTGTATGTTTATGAAAATCAGATTTTGGCACATTCTGCATTGATTTTAGTTTATATTAGTTAAGTTATAAGCCTAAAAAATACATAGTGTGAATAAGCAAAAATTCTTATTTAAAAAAAAGAAAGGTTAAAATTTTGATTTGCAAAACAAAATATGTCAATTTTATTTTTTAGCAATATTGCACTCTTATAACATACGAGAGTAAATACACTTATGTACGTCTCGATACATTGAACTATTGTTTATTACTGAAATAGAAAAAAAATAACAATTTTTATCAGTTAAAATTTTCTTTTTGCCACATCCAAAGCATAAACTAGCTGCCAACATACGTACCTAGTACATTTCTGAGTAACATTATTTCGGCTTCTTTTGTTTTTATTTTAGTTGCTGTTTAATTTAGCGCAAATATGTATTTAAGTTCTTTTTTTTCTAGATTATTTCTTTCCACGCTCGTCAAGTGTTATCGCGCCGCTCCACAGCAACTACTTCATATCGCCTCATTCAATTCTTGTTGTTGCTTTCGAGAGTATTCCCGAAACTACTTGTTCTCCCCATTTGCGCTCTTTACATTTTTTTCCCACCATCAGACACGAAGTTGTGCCGAGCACACTTCGTTAACCAATCAAATCGATGTATGACTTTCGTTAAACTTCGTTTTAACAAATTTAGTCGCTCGTTTAAACAACTATTTTAGCTGTCGATTTACGTTGTATCGCACGAATGAGCTAAGCATAAATGTCAAAGAGCATAAATGTGGTGAGGTGAAGTGTTCTCTCATGCGATTTAAAACGTGCAACAACAAAACAGAAGCCGGCCAAACTTTAGCATATGGTATTTAAAAAGCGCTCTCATTGCCCATTTTAGTGTTACCATAGTAGTAGTATTTTTATGTAGCAGAAACAAGTAATATGTTTTTTATTTTCTTTTTCTTTTCTTGTATTTAACTATTCTCTGAGTTGAGCTAAAAAATATGCTGGCAGAGCTTGCAATAAGTTAAAATTTAGTCATTTGAAAACTTTATAAGTAGCTGCTAACTAATATTCTGTAAGCTCTCAGTAGCTTTTGTTATAATAGTCTGGAATTTTAATCTTGTATTATCTTGCCTCATTGAAATTATTGGGTTAGCATAAGAAAATAATTTAAGAAAATATGTCGTTGGTTGGTGAAAAAAAGCACAAATCAACATATTTTTTGCCATGATTTAAATTCAGTTACTCATAACCAAGAAAATTTGCTTGCATGTTTTGTTCAAAAACTATTCGGTTTCCATACCATCTAATAAATTTTTATAATTGATTTATTACATGAATTTCAAAATATGAGCTATAATTGTTTGTTTACAATTGTTATGATAGCTACAAATCAACTCAGACCTTTTGATTTTAGTCAATTTTGAAAATAATCTTTATGCTACATTGCTTAGGACTGAATGTACGTTATGGGTTTATCGAATAGATTATAACTGTAAATTTGTATTTCCAAATTTACCAAAAAAATCTGAATTTTGGTTAAAAAAACAGTTTTTCGGTTGGTATATAACTATCTATTGCAGCTTTTCGTTTATTGATAAGATCTACAAAACTATACAATGGTGTGCGATTTAATAAAGCCGGTGCTATAAAAATTATTTAAATTAAAAAATCCTTTTTTTATGGGTAAAAAATCTTTTAATAGGTAAAAAAGAATAATTTATTTAATTCATATTAGTAAATTAATTGATTAAGTTTGAAACAAAAACGAAAAAATTCAAAATTCAATGATAAGTCATCTTTCGGCTGTGACTTGAAATAGAGCCAGAATGAGTTACTTAATCTTAGCCATGACCTGTGATTTGAAAATTCGAAATTTCGTACTATAATCAATAGAAATGATTGAAATATAATTACCTCATATTTTTACCTCAATATTTGGTGGAGTATCCATTATTTCTTATAACTGCTGATCAACGCCTAGGCATCGAATCCACTAGTTTCTGGTACTTAGTAGCTGGAATTTTCTCCTATGCGTCCTTGATTAACCTCCGAAGATCATCTTTGTTGATTGGATGTTTCTCTTTAAGAGCCACTTTAACCTCTCGCCATAAATTTTCGAAAGGATTAAAGTCTGGCGACTGCGGCGGCCAGCTTAAAACTTCGATGGTTTTTTGTCTGAACCTTTCTTTGGATCGCTTCGATGTGTGTTTCGGGTCGTTATCTTGCTGAAATACCCATCAAAGCAGCATATTAATCTCTACGTACGGCAACATGGCATACATCTCTCCCTCGATGCGAAATAAGGGACCTGTGCCATTATATGAGAAACACCCCCAAACCACTATACTTCCACCGCCATGTTTAACCGTTTTTATAGTGAGTTGAGGATTCGGTATTCGGAATTCGATATTCGGAAGTATTCTCACAGACGAGCTGCCTCGGTCTGAGTTAAATAAATTAACTTTGATTTCGTCTGACCAAATAATGTTTCGCCAGTTGCTCGTTGGCCAATCAGCATGATCCTTTGCGAATTGTAATCGCTTGTGGGCATTAACTTTGGTCAGGAATGAAACCTTCCGAGCAGCTTTAGCCTTCAATCCGTTTTTAATTAAAAGTTTTCGAATCATTAAAATGTCCACGTCCAAGGAATATTGTATTTTTGAGAGCGGAAGAGGTCACAAACGGATCTTTTTTTACGTAGATCAAAGATCTACGCTTTTCAAACAATATTATTTATTAAACTTAAAATTTATAAAAATAAAATAGGTGTAACAACCAAAAAAAAGCAGATTTTTCAAAAAAGTTTTTTAAATACAAGAAGTTATTATTTTTCTTTCAAATTTGTACAGCTTATTGTACATAAAAAGTGCTTTATAAAAATTTATTTTTTTTTTTAAATAATCTTCTGGGTTTTATATAGAGGGCGCTGAAAATGACATTAAAAAAAAAAGACATCCATAACGGTTCAATGGATATGGAGTTTCCCATCTATCTGAAACAAAAAAATCACATATCATTTTAAAGTAAACACCATTTATCCGGCATCCGCCCTACGCACGATCCCCAGGGTTTTTTAAAAATTATGGCGAAAGTTAGAGTAAAAATTTAAAAAAAGAGATTTATTTTCGCGCTTTTTTGTCTATAAAGGATGAAAGGACAAAATTACGAACAAAATGCACTAAGAATCATTGAAATTGAACCAATAGATTTCGAGTTATCTATCGAACCGTTTTAAAAAACTAATTTCGAGGAAATCGCATTTAAAGTTTCCATTTTTCGAAATTTTACATATATGTATGTACTTTTAAAATTATCGGTTGATAACACTGACTATTATTTAATCTGCAATGCCAGTTGCGGCATTCCCAAATGCCTTAACGACGACTGTCTTTGTAGTTAGCTAACGAAAACTGTCATTTCCCTGTAGGAAAATCAACTAATTTAAAAGTAGTTGATAAAGTAGTTTTTTGTCAACCAAAACTAGTTGAAATTCTGACTTTTTTCCATAGAACGAACTAACATATTTTGTATGGTGATGTCCGCTAAATAAGTCAATTGACTTTCGTCTGCACATATTTTCAACTACTTGCTAAATTAGTTATAAATATTTAAATTATTTTTTTAATTACTTTAAAATAACCAATTGAAAACTATTACTGATGGTCTAAAGTTAATAATATTTGAAAAATAACATGGTTAAATATATATAAACTTGTAATCTAATAAAAATTTGCAATTAAAAGATGTCAAAATCAGAGTATTTGCCGCCTTAATATAATTCAAAGTAGTATATCAATCATTTTTTTTTAAGTAGTATTTCAATTACTTCATATATAATGTAATAAAAACTATTTAGAATTGCAGTGGATGCCGCCTTAATATAATTCAAAGTAGTTCATATACAAGTTTATTTTAAATTAGTTTTTTAATTAGTTGTTTTTAAAAACAAGTTAGTTTGTTCCTATAGGGTTACTATGAAACTGTGTATGCACAATGACCGATAACGACAACTATTATTATCGTAAACTTTTTGGGAATTCTGCTACAGGTATCGATTTAAAAACATGTATGTATATTAAGGCGTAGTGACATTTTTTTCCATAAAGCGGGATTGAGAAACTGAAAACTTACAGCATTTTAAGCAACTTAATGAATTTCGAACCGCCAATTTTTTTAGAAATAGCTTTTCATATGAATGCGTTTAAGAATATTGGTTAAAAATGTGTTGTTTGCTCATAAGCGGTGAACAATTGTTCTAGATCAATGCTAGATAGTGATAAGAAGTTACCATTAGAAAAAAAAGTTTTTGCATAAGTTTTTTTTTCACCCACTATGGCCAAAATAGAGTTTCAAAGCGGTGCCCTTCATAACTCATCATTGGAGCAACTGAATAAAAAAAAAACAGAAAATAATTTTATTAGTTCATAAATTTCTACAGGTAGCAACTTTGAGTTATTTGTTTACTATTGATTTTAAAATTTTTCTTACAGCACTTAAAGAGCAAAATACCGATTTTCATCAACAAGAATCGAAAGTTTTTACTTAAAAATAAGTTAAAATTAAAAAAAACTCGTTATCATTACCTTGTCTGATACTTCTGTAAAGAAAGAGTGTGCAAACTTCAAATTGATGAACTTCAGATTGATGCAGTAGATTTAGGGCTACAGTGAGTGTTGACTCTAAAAAAGCTTAGTGTGAGAAAAAAGCGTTTAAAAGTTTTAAAGATTTGTACGCAATAAATTGATTTTTTTTTAATTACATTGAATCATCGATACCAGCTCTATAAAGTGATGGGCTTTCAGCTAAGATATGTAGTGCGTCTTGTATGCATCAAATTCTAAACTCTGCTTTTTCTGACAGCTAAGCGGAAGAAGCATTCGAGTGTTGTCTACTATTCGCGCACATTCATGAAAACGTGACCATGTTTTAATGTTTTAATGTTTTAACCTTTTGCAGAAATAACAACAAAGCAAAACAGTCTTCATTAAAAATATAGGCTGCTACATTTACTGCGATTTCAACAACATTTCAGGAACCATTCAGAATTTCTAGACTAACTTGCCAAATGAGTTGTTTTAGACTCTCAATATTGTCTCCAACACATCGCTACAGAAAAGCGTCCTTACTCAAGTCCTCATTAACAGGCTTCATGGCCTGTAAAACATTATCTGAACGAGCAGTATAATTATGTTTGAATGACTCCAGATATTTTTCAGCTGCAGCACTGACATTTTTGGTGCTGTGGATTGTCGTTTGTCATGCTGTAGTTGTAATAAGTTACCCAAAGAGCATCCCTTATTTTCTACACAAAATCATGATTTCGTCGAATGGTCAGACCATACTATACAGTTCATTTTCCAATCATATTGCCAATGGTCATCATCAATCTTTGCTACTTCAACCCAGTACGAATATGTTGTCGTTTTAACGGAGACATGGTTAAACAATACTTTTTTGACAATAAATTTTTTGATCCACATCAATATCATGTTTTCCGAAAAGCTGCTACAAAAACAGGTTGCCAGCGTTGTGGAGGTGTCATGATAGCTGTTAAACACACTTTGCAAGTCTCATTATTTCCTTTGGATATTATTGATTCACTTTTAGATCAACTTTGCGTTAAAATTAATTGGTCTTTGCATGCGTTATATGTAGCTACAAATCGCTCTCAATCGCTTCGTATGCCTTCAAAATATTTGTAAAGTATTTGTAGTGATTGGTAATTTCGGTGGTATTAATATTTACACTTTTTAGATAGGCACTAACAAAGCTTAACCGTTTTAGAATTGTATTCCAAATCAGGATTATAATGCTGACTCAAGTCTTTCTAATTTATTGAAAATTTCTTTGGCTTCACACTGTGATGGATATTTTTCGAATTTGTCACCAGCAGTGCAATGCAGTGAATAAATTACATCCTTCCATCCCTCGAATATTGCATTAAAATCATCGTAACTGGCCGATCAGCGTGTAAAATGATAAACTAAAAAATGATAAACTTTTTATGATTTTAGCGGTATTCGTTTGTAAAAAATTCCACCGTGAGTAGATGCTGAAAAAAATTCAACTAAGTTCATAAAGTGTAATTAGAAAGTATGCTGCTTCCGGAATCGATTACACTACATATTTTCCAACAAGATTAAGAGAACTGATCTGCCTAAGTAAAATGGTCGATTCATCGATTTAAATCACGAATTCTGTTTGATGAGAGAAACTACCAAACACAACAGCTGCATTCGTATGACTGCCCCTGACAAGCATTAATGCACAATTCAAATATTTTTGTCGTATTTTTAAAACCATTTCTGTTAGTTCTTGAGTTTTATGCCCTGAGTTTTTGACAAAATGTTCTACTGGCATCCAATTTTTTAAAACGTATCTTAGTAATAATGCCAGTTGATTGACATGTGAAATATCCGGGGTAGAATCAACACTGTTGCCAAAATATTTTGAAGTTTTAACTTAACAGAAAATATGTTTTTGAACAGCATCATGAAGCATTAAAATCAGTTGCTCAAATAAAGTCTTCCAATGCCTGCATTGTCGTATCCTTCCGATATTTTTTACAATTTATCGAATGTCCTCGAAAAGCCTATCATCTTATTATCAGTGATTTGTAAACAGAAATAACCTGTCTTAGCACATTTCTGCAAAATGCTCTCACTTCATCTTTTTACTTTACAAGTTCGCAATCTATGTGGCCGTTTATCCTTTCCCCTGAAATCAATGTTATTAACACGTTCACAGACGCTTAAAATTTCAGTGATCTGCAAAAATAGACAGGTAGTTATATTTGAAATGAAGAAATTTACAGAGAAAGTAGTATACATGGAGAAAAGATAAAATAATTGATAGTACCTAATAAATCCGTTTTTCATTACTTTGACATACATTTATTTAAAAAATCTTAAGGTTGTATAAAATTTAATGAATTAAAAATTGGATGTTAAATTTTAATGCCATAGCATTCACGACATTTTGCATTACTATGAACATGAATGCTATAGCTTCTGCGACCGCGAACGTGTTAAACAGTCTTTATGTTGGGACGAATTTTTCCATTCTTGAATCCACTTGTAAATAATTGAGATTGACTAGCAAAAAGTTTAGATTACAAAAGACGGCACTTTTGATTTCAGAAAAATAAATACATTTCACCATTTTTCAATTTGTGAGTAAAAATATCTTGAGATAATTATATTAATTGTCCAACACTTAAAACTTTTGAGCTGCTACAGTCGCTGGATTAAATATCGAATTGATAACCATTAATTGCAATCAATTTACAAATCTCACTATCGCGCTACCACAGTGTTGGGTCTTGGGTAAAATAAAGACGTTTGAACAATTTGCTGATTGAGTTTGCTAGGCTAAAGCGTTTTGTGCCTCAAGGTAAATACGCGGCTGCAGTAGATACAATATGGCGGTTCTGGCTCAGGAGGAGCGGAGGAACAAGCCGATGACGTCATGCCCGCACTCCAGCGCCATCTAGTGGAGGGCTTTTTGCTCAAATGTGCAAAGGTGTATGTCTTTGCTAAAATGTATTAAAAGTAGGCAAGTTTGGTGTATGTCTTTGCTGTAAGCTTTTAAAAATTGGCAAGTTTGGTGTATGTCTTTACTAAAATGTATTAAAAGTAGGCAAGTTTGGTGTATGTCTTTGCTGTAAGCTTTTAAAAATTGGCAAGTTTGGGGTATGTCTTTGCTGTAAGCTTTTAAAAATTGGCAAGTTTGGTGTATGTCTTTGCTTTATTTATACTTTTAAATTGGGAAGTTTGATGTATGTCTTTGCTTTAAACTTTTTAAAATTAACAAGTTTGGGGTATTTCTTTGCTTTAAGCGTTGGTCATAATTTTATACGCTACATTATCGGTAGTGGTAGTCAAGCGAGTTCTTATCAGTGTTTGCATGTTTTTGTTTTTTTCTTAACCCTCGCATTAGTTATAGCAATGACTCAAAAAATAAATATATATTTATAAGACTTCTAACGTAGACTGCGTGGTGGCATACTTATCAGTGTTTGCATGAGTAAACGAAATACATAGCAACCAGGAAGAGTCAGGAAGTTTCTAGAAGCTTCGAGATATAGAAAAACTTCGAGAACATTTTAGAAGCTAACAACAACATCACCAAAAAAAAATTTTTTTTAAGTCAAAGGTGATAAGAGCCAAGCTTCATGGTGTGAGAGAGAGAGAGAGAGAGAGAGAGAGAGAAAGGGAGAGAGAGAGAGAGAAAGGGAGAGAGAGAATTTGGTAGTAAGAGAGAGAAAGGGAGATAGCAAATAGCGCGATCCTATAGAAATAATACTTCAGAATCAACCTAACCTAAGCCAATGCCAAAAAGAGTCAGGAAGTTTCTAGAAGCTTCGAGATGCAGAAACGTCGAGAACATTTTAGAAGTCGACTTATGTTATTGTATGCCGATGACGTCACCCATACCCATCCTGGTACGGATTTTAATTTTATTTAATTTCAATTTCAATACTAATTTCAAGGTTAAAGTGATAAGAGCCAAGCTTCATAGTAAGCGCACTCATAACCCGCAAGTTCAAGATAAGGCAGCAATGGACAAGTTCAAACATGTTTTTTTGTGTTACTTCTAAAATAAATAAACAATTTTTGCGGTCAAGTGCAAGGGCAAAAAAAGAAGATAAGAATTAAAAGTTGATATGTCAAAAACTAAGCTAAGCTAACCTAAGCTAATATAAGCTAAGGCTGCGTTCATAGTGAACGCCCATAATCGGCTGCTTTTTTATAATGATTCTTGTTGTTGTTGTTCTTACTGTTGCTATTGTTGTTCTTACTGATGTTGTTGTTGTTGTTGTTGTTGTTCTTGTTGTTCTTACTGTTGTTGTTGTTGTTGTTGTTGTTCTTACTCTTGTTGTTGTTGTGGTTGTTGTTGTTGATGAGGCTGTTTTACTAATAAAAATAGGCAATCTAAAGTTACTAAATAAATAGCTAAACTTCTTTAATTACACTACATTTTGAGCCCAATTTGGTCACATCTGTTGATAACCAAGATAAGCTATGGAAGCTACGTCCAATTACGGACCATCTCAAGTCAAATATGTTGAAGAACTATCACCCAACACAACATTTATCTTACGATGACAATGGACGACACGGTTGCAAGCAGTTTTTTAAAGGTAAACCAATCGGCCAAACGGTTACATGTTAAATTTTGACATATATCAAGGCAAGAACCCACGTTGTACCAATCCATATGATGAACGATTCGGAAAATGTGCAGCACCACTTATAACTATGATCGACGACTTTCAGATGATTTGAAAGGCCTTATTGAATATTTCATTCATATTGAATTATTGTTTGATTGATTATCGATATTGTGATTGATTGATTGATTATCGATCAGTTTTAGCCGGTAGCTGTTGAACAGTACAGACCATTTTAGCCGGTAGCTGTTGAACAGTACAGACCATTTTAGCCGGTAGCTGTAGAACAGTACAGACCATTTTAGCTGGTAGATGTAGAACAGTACAGATCAGTTTTAGCCGGTAGCTGTAGAACAGTACAGACCAGTTTTAGCAGTTATCTGCTAAACTGGTCTGTACTGATCAACAGCAACTGCTAAAACTGGTCTGTACTGTTCTACAGCTACCGGCTAAAACTGATCTGTACTGTTCTACATCTACCAGCTAAAATGGTCTGTACTGTTCTACAGCTACCGGCTAAAATGGTCTGTACTGTTCAACAGCTACCGGCTAAAACTGATCGATAATCAATCAATCAATCACAATATCGATAATCAATCAAACAATAATTCAATATGAATGAAATATTCAATAAGGCCTTTCAAATCATCTGAAAGTCGTCGATCATAGTTATAAGTGGTGCTGCACATTTTCCGAATCGTTCATCATATGGATTGGTACAACGTGGGTTCTTGCCTTGATATATGTCAAAATTTAACATGTAACCGTTTGGCCGATTGGTTTACCTTTAAAAAACTGCTTGCAACCGTGTCGTCCATTGTCATCGTAAGATAAATGTTGTGTTGGGTGATAGTTCTTCAACATATTTGACTTGAGATGGTCCGTAATTGGACGTAGCTTCCATAGCTTATCTTGGTTATCAACAGATGTGACCAAATTGGGCTCAAAATGTAGTGTAATTAAAGAAGTTTAGCTATTTATTTAGTAACTTTAGATTGCCTATTTTTATTAGTAAAACAGCCTCATCAACAACAACAACCACAACAACAACAAGAGTAAGAACAACAACAACAACAACAACAACAGTAAGAACAACAAGAACAACAACAACAACAACAACAACATCAGTAAGAACAACAATAGCAACAGTAAGAACAACAACAACAAGAATCATTATAAAAAAGCAGCCGATTATGGGCGTTCACTATGAACGCAGCCTTAGCTTATATTAGCTTAGGTTAGCTTAGCTTAGTTTTTGACATATCAACTTTTAATTCTTATCTTCTTTTTTTGCCCTTGCACTTGACCGCAAAAATTGTTTATTTATTTTAGAAGTAACACAAAAAAACATGTTTGAACTTGTCCATTGCTGCCTTATCTTGAACTTGCGGGTTATGAGTGCGCTTACTATGAAGCTTGGCTCTTATCACTTTAACCTTGAAATTAGTATTGAAATTGAAATTAAATAAAATTAAAATCCGTACCAGGATGGGTATGGGTGACGTCATCGGCATACAATAACATAAGTCGACTTCTAAAATGTTCTCGACGTTTCTGCATCTCGAAGCTTCTAGAAACTTCCTGACTCTTTTTGGCATTGGCTTAGGTTAGGTTGATTCTGAAGTATTATTTCTATAGGATCGCGCTATTTGCTATCTCCCTTTCTCTCTCTTACTACCAAATTCTCTCTCTCCCTTTCTCTCTCTCTCTCTCCCTTTCTCTCTCTCTCTCTCTCTCTCTCTCTCTCACACCATGAAGCTTGGCTCTTATCACCTTTGACTTAAAAAAAATTTTTTTTTGGTGATGTTGTTGTTAGCTTCTAAAATGTTCTCGAAGTTTTTCTATATCTCGAAGCTTCTAGAAACTTCCTGACTCTTCCTGGTTGCTATGTATTTCGTTTACTCATGCAAACACTGATAAGTATGCCACCACGCAGTCTACGTTAGAAGTCTTATAAATATATATTTATTTTTTGAGTCATTGCTATAACTAATGCGAGGGTTAAGAAAAAAACAAAAACATGCAAACACTGATAAGAACTCGCTTGACTACCACTACCGATAATGTAGCGTATAAAATTATGACCAACGCTTAAAGCAAAGAAATACCCCAAACTTGTTAATTTTAAAAAGTTTAAAGCAAAGACATACATCAAACTTCCCAATTTAAAAGTATAAATAAAGCAAAGACATACACCAAACTTGCCAATTTTTAAAAGCTTACAGCAAAGACATACCCCAAACTTGCCAATTTTTAAAAGCTTACAGCAAAGACATACACCAAACTTGCCAACTTTTAATACATTTTAGTAAAGACATACACCAAACTTGCCAATTTTTAAAAGCTTACAGCAAAGACATACACCAAACTTGCCTACTTTTAATACATTTTAGCAAAGACATACACCTTTGCACATTTGAGCAAAAAGCCCTCCACTAGATGGCGCTGGAGTGCGGGCATGACGTCATCGGCTTGTTCCTCCGCTCCTCCTGAGCCAGAACCGCCATATTGTATCTACTGGCTGCATATGGAGAGATTTTTATGAGATTCTTATCTTATGGCTTGAATGTGTCCAGAAGTCCTTCTTCGTCTTGCACTCAGAACTTTAAATTTCACGGATACTATTTCCACATATCATGCGCGATGTTTGCTTATTCATTTAAAACCTCTTCAAAGTCGACGAACACTTGCATCACTTTGATTTATCTATGATCTGCTATTAATCTAGATCACTTTTATTTATCTATGATCTGGTATTATCTAGATGGAAAATTGAATTTATTTATTTCAATGTTCCATCTAAATTGTTACAATGATCTAATATTTTTTTCTTACGAGCTTGTAGAACAAATTATGCTATTAATTTTCCATTATATAGAGCGTTTTCAAATTTTAATAGTTTAGTATCTCAGTTTAGGAATGAAGAATCTATTAAATCGCCATTTTTAAGGTATTGCTTTAAAATTGCATATTACTGCGTAGTCTTTAAGAACTTTAATCATTGATTGAAAATAAATAAATTTTACCTGTAAAATTACCTTTGTTAGAAATGCTTTTTCTTTTCATCATTTTTCACGTCGTAGTTTTATTTCCTCTCGATAGTTTTGTGCTGAATCTCTCCAAACGTTTCGTTAAGAACGAGTTCTACACATTCCTTGGTTGGTTGATTAAAAAATCATCACCATGAGGTTTAGAATTTAAGACACCAGTATACGTTCTTGAGTCACCGTTACTGTCACTCGGTGACAGAAGTATAGTTGCGATACTTCTCTCCATCATTTAAGATACGTTCAAATATAATTCTAGGTGCATCAACTTTCTTGTTTCCAGAGGATCCAGTATAATTAGCAGGAAGGTAAACCATTTACATGAGTTGTGGTATGAAATAACTCATAATGTGTAGAATTAAGTTTGTTTTCTTAAGTTTTGCAATCATGGCAATAAACGTTTTTCAGACAAATTTCCACGACTTTTCCAGTGAAATGCCCGATCAAGAAAGTCACGCCATATAACGAAGAGAATCCTTCTTTTTTCCAGGGTTCGTCACCTGATATATTTAACTATGATGTATTTTCAATATTATCTTTTTGACATGCTGCTTCCTTCTCTTGTGGACCAGAAAAAATAAATCATGACAATAAACTCTTTTCACACATATTTCCACGCCATATAACGAAAAAAAACCTTCCATGTTTCGTCACCTGATATAGTTAACTCTGATGTATCTTCAATATTATCTTTTTGACATACTGCTCCATTCTCTTCTTGTGGAGCAGAAAATATAAATTTACTTGCAACAGATACTATACTCTAGCACATTTTTTTTTTTTTTTTTTGTTTGTACATGTAAACTGTACGTTTATTTTAATAAAATTATGCTTGACAAATCCACCAAGCTGCAAAGCGTTTCACATCCAGCTAATCCCAAGCCTAACACTCGCATCACAAAACTAAATCGATAATAAATATCATATACACCCGATTAAAATCTTTCAGCAGACGAAAACCAAGAACTTCCTTTTTCCATGAAGGAAAGTAACTTTTTTATCACACTTTATTAAAGTTGAAATCTTTAAATGCCAATTATGACTTATATTATATACGATCATCCAAACTTTTTTTGGATCAAATAAGAAAATACTTTGAACTTTGATTGAAAGAATTCTTTACATAAAGGATGGTATCAATTTTGTCTTGCGTCCTTCTGCTGAATGTACAAAACACTTGTTCTTCATATAATTTAATGATATGTTTCTCCAAAATAACCCAGTTTTTGAAATTTAAAATTCTGAATCTCAAGTATTTGTGAAGTGAAACTTGGATTGGGCAGTTATGCCGAAGGAACGATTCGCCGCAGTTAATTCGCCCCACTCGGCAGTCTATGTGTGTTATATTATGTGCGAACGTATATAAATTCTTGCTTTGTTCGAAATTTTTTAGTCTGAGGCAGAATCCAAGTAAACGTCGCTTGATCTTGTGTATCTACAGTGTGGCTCACAGTTTATATTATGCAGTGCATACTTTCAACTTTAAGGTTTTATAATAACGAATGTGGTATCATTTAAAAGAGCAAGACGTGGTTTCATTTTGAAGATGCATTCATGCCATTATGTATGGAATAGCTGATCATTTAAATGACTGCCTCGGCTTCGCCAGCCGTGTTTTAAGCGGTCACTCCAATTTTTGTTGACTCGGTCCAACATATGCGGCATTATTCCGGCAATAGCGTCTCGAATGTTGGCCTCGAGTTCGACCAAAGTGGTTGGCTTGTTAGCGTAGACTAACGACTTGAAGTATTCCCAAAGAAAATAATCGAGGGGTCGCTGCTAGATGACCCAGTCGTCAAATTACTCCTTCCCCACTTCGAGCGTCACCTTGCTTGTATGGCATATAGCGCCATCTTGTTGGAACCACAGTTCGGATATATCGATTTTGTGAAGCTCTGGCCATAGAAAGTAAGTTATCACCGATCTGTACCGAGGACCATTGACGTGACAATATCTCCTTCCTTATTTCCGATAATGTCGCCGTGCAATAAACCGCACCAAACAGTCAATCTTTGTGGATGCGTTGATGCTTGATTGAACACTTGTGTATTGTGGTCGCCCCAATAACGACAATTTTGCTAGTTAACATAGCCGCTGAGCCAAAAATGGGCCTCGTCAGAGAAGATGATTTATTGGCCAAAATACGAATCTCCGGCGAACAGTTCTAGTCCGGCTTCAATTTTTATATGATTGTAGGCCCAAATCCAACTACAAAATAAGCCTGGCTGACTCTCTGGTGATGTCCAAATTAGCTGATCGGTGCCAATTTGTATTTCTGGGTGTTCTGCGATACTGGCAGCTACGACCACTACGTTTTCTTTAATTTGCACCATTCTCTGTCTGGTTGGTGGCTTAAGTTCCAAAAGAGTCTAATCACGATCAAACTTTTCCACGGTGCTGCGAATTGCCTTGCCACGGAGCCGGAATTTCAATAATATATTTTAATAATTCCTACATGTTCGGGAACCATGAAATAAAGCACGATGAATTGGAAACCTTACTGAATATTTTGACAGCTGGATGTCATTAAACTTTGGCAGCTGCTGAAACATTACAATTGGAAAAACTATCAGTACTATTTGGTCACCCCTTAGAAGACATCGTCTGCATGTTGGTTCAGGCTAAGACAAAAAAATATTGTGATTTTGTCAAACATTTAACACAAAATTTGTTACATATATAGCACAAATATTGTTATGTTCAGATTTATGTAGCTCTTGACTTTTTAGCGGATAGTTGCTTGAGGGCGTTTAACTCACTGGGCATTAATCCACTACTAGTTTGACTTAAAAACAAAAAAAAAAATTAGTTAATTTTTAAAATTTGCCTGAAAAGCTTAGCAAATCATTTGCTTATTAAAACCAGATCTTCTCATGAATTTATTTTTATTTTTTTTTTATTGTTCTCCCTCTATTAGTCAGAGCGCAAAACCGGCAAAAAAGAGCGCAAAAATTCTGCTACTATTTAAAAAAAAAAAAGGTACCATACCATAAACACTATTTTTGGCTTTGAAGTAGTGCTGCCAAGTGTCAGTGAAAGAAATTCCCATTTTTGCATACACAATTTTTCCCTCAGTGCTGTGTACTGTTTTTCGCCGTTTATAAATTTTTAAATATTTAAAACAACATTTAAGTATTAAAAACATTTAATACATAAACATTAAGGCATTTGAGAAAACATTTAATTTTATTATAACAAAAATAATTACACCAAGCAAATACGTACCTATCTATAAGAAAAAAAGAGAAAATAAAGGAGTTTCTTTTAGAAATATTTAATTTCCTAAAAGGAAAGCTATCTTTCACCAGTTGAAGCATCGACGCGAATAACGACAAATGTAAGCGACAAATTAATCAAAAATGGTTTTTTGCATACTACCATTTAAAATGCGCTGGCGTATTATGAGATTACATAGTTTCTCAAATTTATTAGTTTTTTTTTGCATTGAAATGTTTTCCAATGTCAGTAATGAGTAGAAAAACTTTACATATGATCGTCATCATGGTCAATGTTGAATTAAATAGCAAGATGGAAAAGTGCAATATAGGTGAAAAACGGAAGATAAATTTTAAAAATTGGAAAGACATAAACAATAAGAGGCTTAGAAATAGTGGAGAAGAAAAGTTGAACCCAAGAAAATTGCTCCAGAAACGGTAATGTGGAAAAACGTTGTAAGCGCTATCAGCGTAGATGTTATGCTTAGTGAAAAAACGTGTTATCATCCATTGCGCTTGGTATATAAAACTTTTTTCCATTACGAAAGTATCTAAATCCTTTTTCCTTTTGTTTTTAAAGGATATATTTTATTTTTTTATGTACAGGCAATTTTAATTTTAAGCCTCTTACATCAAAAAATTGAAAATCGATAGCAAATGGTTCTAAGTGCGCCATTAAAAACGTTTTTCTCAATTCCTGGAAACTTTTCATTTAGTCGCTTACAACGTTATTCGCTTCGATGCTTCAGTTGTCAAAGTAAACACATGTGTGACATTTATGTTCAGTAAACTTTGGAAATTTACCATACAAATACTTACACCGGAAAAAGTTTACAAATCGTGTAAATTTATTTCAAAATTAGCATTCTGTTCGGAAAACTTACAGAGTACTTCGCACACTTTACGGTGCGCATAATCTGCCATCTGAGTAGGTTATATGCAAGATGATAAATCAATTTATGCCTACGTTTACTCTTTTGTACAATATTCATCCAATGCTAGCTCATACTGTGCGTACCGAAGAAGCCATCGCCGCTGTAAAGGAGAGTGTGGCCGAGGGCCCAAATTTATCATTTCGACGCCGTTCTCAACAATTCGGTCTTTGTCCGTCTATTACGTAGAAAATTTTGTGGAAAGACCTTGGCCTACACTCGTATAAAATCCAACTGGTGCAGAAATTGAAGCCATCAGACAATCGTTTACATCGTACGTTCAGTGTATGGACTGAAAATCAACCGCATTTTTAACGTGCAATCATCTTCAACGATGACGGTCAAAGTTTGTTGGGTACGTCAAGTCACTGGTCTATGCTGATAAACCAGCTACGACTGACCAGTCCAATATTCGGCGTGTTATTTGCTAGAAAGAGTTGTGCAAAATTAGACCAACAGGATTTTCTTCATAAAACGCAGTCGCGGTGGCCATATGCCTGAAATTGTGTTCAAATACTAAATGTTATAAGATTTGCGAACTAAAGAGGTCAAAATATTGGCCATTTCATTAATTTTTCCCTTGTTTTTGTCAGTATACAGTCTACGACTGACAAGTTGAGAACCCATATTCGGCGTGGTATTTGCGAGATGAGGCCGGCTATGCTGGAAAGAGTCGTGCAAAATTAGACCAACAGGATGGTCTTCATAAAACGCAGTCGCGGTGGCCATATGCCCGAAATTGTGTTCAAATACTAAATGTTATAAGATTTGCGACTAAAGAGGGCAAAATATTGGCCATTTCATTAACTTTTCTGTTAATTTGAAAAAAAAATTCTATACCTCTAAAAAACCCTTGTTTTTATGTCAGTATTCAGTCTAGAACTTTCAATTTCTGAGCTCAACCTTAAGATCGTACCAATCGTTTTAACCCTTGAAAGATAATCTACGTAAAATTTACGAATGCGTGTTCCCCAAAGTTTTGTTGTTTATAGACGAGGTTTGAAGTTTTGGACTTTTTTCTACATAAATCTTCTTAATAAATAAACGTAAATAAATAAATAAATACATAAATTGTGGTATTTATTATTTCATTTATATGTAAATTTATAAAAACGTTAGGTTTATTCAAATCAATTAATATAACTTGGCGTTACAGCTAGTTACAACTGTACGTCAATATAACGCAGGATTATCTTTAACGTACATCACAATATGATTATCTTTCTAGGGTAAAAACAAAATGTTATTTTAAATATATATTTCAATTTCAAGGTTTTTCTTATATTTCATTAGAGATTTATTGCTAAGAATTTCGTGTTTCACTAAAAAGCCCTTTCAGCACATGCGATGGGAAGACAATCATTTTTCTATTTAAAAAATTTTTTTTTAACATATCATTGAAATCGATGGAAAATAATAATCTTTTCCAAAAATTCATGGATACTTCTGATGGTACACTTGAAAAAAGAAAATTCCTTATCACGACCGAAAAATAAAGTATGGAAAATAAGTGCACATGGCAACAAATTATGAAAGTATTTTTTTTTTCTAAGCAGATTAGGTCAAAAAATTCAAAAAATAATAAATTCCAACATATTTGCAATTTTTCCGCAAGTGGTTAAATGAATGTTCTTCAATTTTCTTTAAATGCATAAATATCAATTCTTTTCAAAAGTCTTATTTTTTATATGACAATCTTTGAATGGCCTTAAATACAGTTGGGTCTAATTCTTGAAATTGTCGAAATCATTTAGCTCTACATACATCAATATACTATTGAGTCCATAAATATATTCCTTTTGAATGTAACAATGAACAAACGTTGTACCTTTCCATATTTGATACGAATTTTAACGTCTTCCGACTGCATTTGCACATTCAGTTTTGTAAAAAGAGGAAAAAAAAACAAAAAAAAAAAAAGTAAAAAATAAAAAAAGTTTTGTTATTATTATTATTTTTGCTAACCATCAAATACTTTTGAAATGGTACTTTATTATTTAAAAAAAAAATAAATAAATATTTTATAAAATAAAATATCTGCTTTTGCAAGTGTGACAGCAGTCTGAAGAGCGTGAAAGAGTGGCATCCCTTAAAATCGTACAGCTGATCAGTTTAGCTCCAATTTCGGCGATAAATTTGATTTTTGTCTTTGCACGAGAAAGATATCTGTGTATATATTGTTTTTTAAGATTTCCAAAAACTTTTTCGAAATTTTTTTGCGACAACTTAAAACATGAACCAAACATCTACTGAAGCACGTGAAATTATTACCATAAAAAAGGAAAAAGTTACGCAGAGTTTCAGGAATTTCTCACAAAAAAAAAGAATCGCATTTCAAATAAAGTCAAAATAAAGTCAGTCTGATAAAAAACTAACTGTCAACGAAAAAAGATGGTTAATAGGAAAAGTGAAAGAAACCTTCGAATATCGGCACCAAAAATCAACAACGACCTCAAAATACATATATTTTACAATAAAACGTAAGCGATCGTTCAACGAACATTGACTGCAAGAACGTGGACACTCCATAACTGTCCAAAAGTCCATAGAACGCCCTTTCAATCACCGGACTTAAAAGTCATCGTGCATTTTTGGCAAAATCTTGACAAACATATACGTATACTAGCACATACAATTTCTAACAAAACTGATCTCAAGAATGCTCTCTCGAAAAAAATAAGGCAATATAGGCCTTCGAACCATGCAAGAACTTTGTCAATTTCATGCCAAAAAGACTGAAGGAGCATGCTAATAAAAAAAAAAGTTGACCCTGCGATTTAAAGTAAATTATTTAATTTTGTTATTTTTTGACTATTTTTTGCAATTACTGCATACTGTACGATTTTGAGTGGATGATGAATTTTTAAGTTGTGTACATGAAATGTATTTTTTTTTTCTAACTAAATGTTATTTTGATTTTGTGTTTTGCATTAAAAATATAAAAGCAGAATTAAAATAAAAACAACTGATTGTATGTCTTCTTTGTCTCTTAAATTAGCTTTTCTATTTTTTCCTTTAAACAAGTTTTCCCTCATTTGTAATGTGTACGATTTTGAATGACACTCACTGTAGATAAATCATAAATCTTCTCTATGTCAAAGTGGAATCAATTTTTTTCAGCGCACGAAATATTATGATATTAAATATTGATTCTGATTCAAAAAAACTTTACTTATTTAATTTTACTCTATTTTATTTTCCCCGTTTTAATCACTGTTTTTCCCGCCGCTCTGTTTCAGTATAAAACTCTTGACAAACCTGGGGATATCCCGCAACCTGGCAGTTCTGCTGTGAAGAATTTTTTGCTACGACAAAGTTAATATAACATTGATAGGGGAAAAATAGTATTTAAAATAGTAGCAGATTTTTTCTGCTTTTTGAGGACTAATTCATGCTCTCTCTATCTCTCTGGCTCTTTCTCTACTCTCTGTGTATTTATTTTCGCTTCCGAAGAATCCAGTAACTGTTGCTCTTGTACGACTACGTAGCTGTTCATTGCTTCGTGTATTTTGTAGATACTACTAAAATATCTCAAATACTAAAATATCTCACTACAGCCAGCTACAAATGTATCTCAACTAGTGAACTAGTTGTTGTTGTTTTTTGCTGTTTTTGCTCTTCGCTGAGTTTCTTGCCATACTGCTGCTACTTTCAGTGTTGCTCTACCTGTCGACGTGTTTGCAACGTTATAACGTGTAAACGGAATAAAATTCTGTCCAATTTTCGCGCAACAAATTTTTTAATACTATTATTATTGCTTGAACTTAGCGCAAGAGAAATAACAAAAACAGCGTTTAACGCGACGGTCGGGACGGGAACGTAATTCTTTTTTTTTTTTTTGATTTTCGGTTTTACGTGTTTCTTCTCGCTTGCGTATTTATTACGTTTTAAAACAGTGCGCGATTTTGTTTTATTACATATATATATATATATATCTCTCTGTTGTTGTATGTGTGTGTCATATATATACATATATACATATATATAATTGTCTGCGTTATTGAGAAAATAGTTTCTACAACAACAACATAAAAAACGCAATAGCGACAACAACAATCTAACGTAAGTGCGGAGTATGAGCCACGAGATAAAATAATAAAAATATCGCAAAAAATTAAAAAAAAAAAATTCGCAAAAATATCTTTTAAATAAGATATAAAAAGTTAGTTTTAAATGTTTAATATCTTTTTTATAATCAATTTAAGTGCAAAATTTATTTAAAACCAAAGTATCTCAAAAAAGTACCTCATCACTAAAAAACTACACATTTAATTAAATTAAAAAAGTTGTGTTAAAGATTTCTCTGCTGTTTTGTGAAATATTTCATTAAAAATGTGCATATATAATATATGTTTTTATAAATATAAAACGTGTTTTTTTAATTGTTTCCACTTGCAAATTAGTTTTCTCGCTTTTTGTTCACTCAAATTGAAATTAATTGTGCATTTAGTGTAAAAATAAAGCGCAAATACAAAAAACCCCAATCATGCAAACAAAAGATACTAAAAGTATCTCTGCATTGCTCTTTGGACAAGCATTGTTTATACGGCAAAATATTTTACTAACAAAATAGTTGCTTGCATTTCAAGCTGCCTAAAAAAGTATTTTTTCAAAAAATCTTAATTGCTGAAATATTTTCGACACACAATGCAATAAAAAAAAAAAATAATAATAAAAATTAACTGCATCTATGGCAATTTTTATGGCAACAACTTGTATCTATTTTAAACAAATATAAGATAAAAAAAGTAATTGGAATTCACACAAACTGCTGCTAGTGGTAATAAAAAATTAGTAAAAAAAAAAATTTCAAATAATTTTTGTTGCTGCTGAAGCAGCTGGAATTTGAACAAAAATTGTATTAAAAAAATCAATAAGATTTAATGTCAGCTTACATAAAAGCCTTAAGATGTTGTGTTAACCACAGTTGGCGCGCACAGAAAAATGTCAAAGTTCAAAACAAAAACAAAGCAAACACCGACATTTAAAGAATTTCCTTCGAAAGGTTTTCTTGCGACTATGGCGACTTATAGTATCTACAACTATTAAATGCCAAAGTTTGTTTAAATTTTAGGCACATAGCCGTTCTGATTAAATTTAAAGTAAAAAAGTTGTAAAAAAATTAAACTTAACGAAACAATATCACAGAACTGCAAGGTTTCACTTTTGGAAAACTGCATGTCATTATCACCTAAGAACATTACTGCAAAGAATCCAAATCTAAGCTCAGAATTGGCACACTACGTCAGGATTTTGAGATATTTGAGGTTATATATCCGAAAAGCTACTTCTTGGATTACTGTTGAGGTTATGCTTAGGATGCATAAACTTTTTTTTAAATCTTCTATACCAACTAAATCATTTATTATTTCATATTATAATTTCTTGCTGCCTTAACCAAAAAGCAGCCCAAAAGGCCAATTTCTCAAATATCTCAAAATCCTTATGTAATCGACAAAACCAGGAGTCGAAAAAACAATCATGTTCTATTGTGGATCTCAAAATCGTCAGGCTTGTCTTTAGACTTTTTGACCTTTAGCATAAAAGTCGATATTACATAAACTGTTACTTTCTAACGTTTATTTTTGCGAACAGGAAATAGCTATTATTTTATGCCGAATATTTCTTCCAGCAAAATATCTGATAGATAATGAAAAAAAAAACATTAAATTTGGAAAAAAAAAATTTTAACTCAAATTCTATGCAAACCCGAACTTAATCAAAATGAAATAAATGAATTAATCAAAAGAAAACTTAATATTTATTTCCATTAGATAGACTATTCAAGTTTTATTTAAGGAAAGTATGCATCACTTGCGATGGCCTCTGCATTATGCATATTTAGTTCACGAGATAGTTATTACAAATAATTTTTACATTACTACAATAGTAAAACATTTTTAATATCATGCTCCTATATACCAAATTTCAATTAAGAAAAGTGTATATAACTTGAGATGACCTCTACAGTATGCATGTCCAGTTCTCACGAAAGTTGCTACAGCTATTTTTTATATTACTAATAATGCATTTTTTATGTCACGCCCTCCCTATATACCAAATTTCGTCATATTATCGTATAACCGTATCATATCGTAAGACAGTTGTTGTGGTCAAAAATATGAACGGCAGTTGGTACCAGTTAAATTTTGTGTAAAAAATTAAAATGCAGAAAGTTACTATTACTTTCTGCTTTTTTGGAAAAAAGGAATAATCGTTAAGGTCCCTGGAAAAGTGTTCAGAGATTCGTAAATGGCAGATTTTTACATTTCAGAGAAAGAAAAAAACGTTTTTTATTTGCAAAGCTATTTCAAGATTTGAATAAAAAAGCGGAAATAAGAACTATCGTAAAATGTTCATAAATGGTTGAAAAATTTAGGAGTGAAAATTTGTCGAACCAATGGTTTAAGTACGTGGCCCCTATGGCAAAGGACCGTAGTAGACCCCCGGGTTCACATCCCATCTGACGAAAAAAAAAACACGCACAACACAATTGATCAATAGAAGCTAGGTCAAAGTTCTTTCAAGTGCTCAACAGAGCAGGGGTGTAGCTAGTGTTGCTGGACCCGGGACGGAAAATAGATACCTTGAAACTCTATACAAAAACTAAAATTTGTAAATATACTGGTTTTGCCTGAAATTTTTTATTGCTCTAATAATTTTGCTAAGATGCATCGAGTATCTTTAACTGTTAAATTTAGAAAAAACTTCGATTCGGTGAATTAAAAAATATAAAATAGTTATGTAGTGATATTCACTGATAAAAACAAACTTTAAGGTACCATCAAAATTTTTTTCTTTCAGATATGCAGTTTTTTCGATAACTTCATCGAAACCAAAGTTGTTTTCCTGCTGCTGTTTCCTATCTCTTTTGTGCCCTGTGTATATTCTGGGTTCATAATAAACTTTCTACAGCTAAAATATTACTCAATTTTGTTTTATATTTACGTGAGGAGGCACCGCTGCATTGTTTCTAGCTTTAATGCCAAATCATTCATTCATTCATCATTCATCCGGCAAATTCTTTTAATTCTTCAAATGGTTTTTATTTGGGATCGTCTTGGCCCTTTTTTTTAGCAATTTTATTTAACTTATTTAGAACAAATTATAACACAGAATTTACACGACATTCTTCTTAAAAAATTCTTGTTGGAAATGCACATAATATAAAGAGAAAAAGAGAAGACTTCGGTTTACATCAATTTCCCGCACAAAAATTGAAATTTCTTCTTTAAAAAGTTCACATTAAACCTACACTTCAGTTCCTCTCCGAAAGTTTGTGAATACGAAGCTTTTATATCAAGGGCGTTTTTTTTTTATAGGTATAAAAATTATTTTTTAAATAAGACACAAAAAAATTAATGATATGGCCAATATTTTAGCCTTATTAGTTTGGAAATTTAATGACATTTATAGCCTAATTCTGGTGATTGACATTTGTAAATTTATTGACAACTGTAAAAATTTCTTATTGTACAATGTAATCAAAAGCTCACAACAAAGCAAAACTGTCAATACCATAAAAAATTATTCAGAACAAATCATTTTGCGAAACATTTTGAAAATTTTCAACTCCTTGGACCAAAAAATAGCACGTACAAAATTAGCTTGTCACTACTACTACTGCGTCTTACAAAGACCATCTTGTCGTTCCAATTTTGCACCACTTTTTCCAGCATAGTCGGCCTTATCTCGCCAATATTGCGCCAAATGTTGGTTTCCAGTCGTAGCTGGTCAGTCGCATGGCAGAATTATAAGGTAGGGTCGACTCGGAGAGGAATGGAGTAGAAAGCAGAATAAAGCGAGATTGCTGTCAAAATCAGCTGTTCATCGCGAATTTCTTTATGCTCACGTTTCGCAGTTGTTTTTAGGTTAAAACTGTTACAGGTTTTTTTTTGCAGTTTTAAGACTTCTTTCACATTTTATAGTTTTTATTACACTTTTTTTATAATATTTTCACTCAAATTAGCACAAATTTAACACCCGCGACCGCACTGTTTGCAACTTGGAAACATAAAATATTTGCTTCATTTGCAATTTCTACGAAATTCGTCGTTTTGACATATATGTTCCTTCTCATTATCCACTCTTCATTGACGCATGAGAGCACTCAGCGAAGCGGCCCTACCTTATCATTGTATCATGGTCATTCGTAACTGGTTTATCAGCATAGACTAGTGTCTTGACGTGCCTCCACAAAAAGTAGTCTAACGGAGTCAAATCACATGACTTAGCTATCCAACTGACAGGCCAATTTTCTGATAGGAATCGGTCACCAAAGGTTCGTCCCAGTAAACCACCCTGCAGGAACCATTTAGCACTTAGACGATTGATATTCACATGGGGATCCATGTTTTTACTCATCTCACACACAGTGGCGATGGCTTCTTCGATTCGCACAGCATGAGCTCGTATTGGAAGAATATTGTCCATAAGAGTAAACGTACACATAAATCGATTGATTGTTTTGCATATATGTAACCTGCTTAGATGGACGATTATGTGCACCGTAATGTGTGCGAAGTGCTCTGCAAGTTTTGGAAAAAAATTTCCACAATTTGTAAGCTTTGTTCCGGTGTAAAAAACATGTGTATACTTTGACAACTGGTTTGACAGCTACCTTTTAGGAAATCCTATAAAAAAATTCTTAAAAAAAAACACACTTTTCGAACACTTTTAGTTCCTATTTAGTTACATAAAAGCATTCTTATAGCAAATCTTTATATTGTTTGAAAAAATTGTGACATCAATGCAATTATTACTCTATATAAAATATATTGAAATTTGTGATAAATCTTTGTGATGGTTACACCCTACATTTGTATGATATGTCTATCTACATTTTGACGAAAAAATTGCAAAAACGATGCATCTACTGTACGAATTTAAACAAAAATCCCCATTTTTAGCCCAATATATCCCGTATTTTATCATTTTTATATCTACAAAGATACTAAAACTGTCATCATAGAATTTTGACGTATGTATATTAGGATGCCTCCAAAAAAAAAAAAAAAAAAAAACAAGTTACCATTGCCACCGACTAAAAGAGGACCATGATCTATTTATGACGATTCCCAACATATTTTAACCTCCAGTGAGCTAATCCATTTTATAAATAACCTACAAAAATCAGGGTTTTCGTAAAAATTTCTTCTGTTGTGATTGTTTAAAAAAAAATAACAATTCTGGAAAAGTTGTTTCAACTGCATCAAAAATTTAAAATCTATACAGTTGAATTGAAATTTAAAGAACTTAATTATTTTTAATGCTATTCTAGTTTTGAAGATATCGTTGGAAATGTTTTGACTGCTTCTTCTTATCACACACAAATATTTCATTTTCAATGCAATACCAGAGCGGCTAAAATAACTCGAAATATAAGAAACTTTTAAGTAGTGGCGTTTAATAGACACTTTTTGTTAATATTGTCTAAGATGGGTTCATCAAGTTTTTCGCTTTCCTGAAAAGTTGTGTTTTTGTTGATTGAATGTTTTGAATATAAGCCTTCAATATATTTGCTTTCATTTTATTTTAATTGATACGAATGTATTGTAAGGAATACTTTCAGGTATTTTTGCACCTTTTGGCATCCAATGTATAAATCCAATCAATATAGAAGAAACATATATGCTTTGATATTAAATTATGCACTACCATCAAAAGAAAATTCATATTTTTATAAAAAATTTTGCGTTATAATACAAATTTATGTTGAAAAAAATTGTTTTGTTAATTTTTCACCCCTTTTGGCTGTACACCAGAGGCGGACCGCCCCCGCTCCTCTCCTCCCCCTTGCAACACGACTGGATATGAGCAATTCGTTTTGCCTTTTTTTGATCTTCTCCTATATATACCAACAAAATGGAACGTCTTAGTATCTCTATTTTTACAAAATATTTGTTTTTAACTGATCTCTTTGAAAACCTCAATAATTTGCAACATCTAGTCTAATCTTTTTGTGCCTTTTTCGATCTTACCCATAAATACCTGAAACAGAATCATTTTAATCATTCCTATTTTGATTTATCTGATCCCGTCTTCCGATCTAAATTACTATAATAGCTGTATGTTTTTGTCATAATATCTCTTTGGATATCTTATCCGATGATCTTAAAAATCTATTAAAAATACATTCATGATCTAATTTTAACTGATTGGTTGCATTTTTGGTTTGATTTTCTTCCAGCTGTGCTTTGATTTTCTCCAAAATTTTTAAAAATTAATTGCCAGTCTGATTTATATTCTCTGTACTTGTTTGTAACTGATTTCATTAAAATATTAATCTGATCAAGATTATCAATTTTAATCTGATTTCTCTGAAGAACTCACAAATGCTATTGATTCCTTTGCTGTTTTGTTTTAAGCTCTTCGGAAACCTTAAATATTTCATGTTTTATGTCCTGTTCTGGTCTGTTTGTGTCTACTTTGTTCGGGTCTGAGCTCATTGGAAATCTGCAAAAATACTAGTCTCATAATTTTAATTATTCTGATAGCGTTTTGATCTGTTAAAACTTAAACCTGTTGAAGAATAAATGCTTAAATGATTAGATGCTTCAAAAGCTCTACTTATTTTATGGTCAATACTGTTTTAATTGGTATAAGTTCTGTTGCTGGATTTCCAAAAAGTTAACGATAACAATAGTTGTCGTAATCGCTCTTTGTGCATGCCACTTCATAGGAAATTACAGGTCTCGCTAATTAGCGACAGCGAGAATCGTCATAAAGGCGTTTGGGAATTTCACTACTGATCTTATCGCGTCATCTCATCTTATGCATTATCGCTACACCTTCCTTGATCTAAGCTATTCTGATCGTTTTCTTTTATGAACTGTTCTACTCAAACGTCTCAAAACTACTTGACCATTTTTATGATCTATAGATTTTACTTTTTGATATCATCTCCCTGAAAATCTTCAAAAACTCATGTTTAGAAAAACTTCAATTGTCTTTTATCTAATCTTGAAATTTTCAAAAAATTCAAAACTTGATATCGATCTCTACTGATCTTTTTTTATACCTTATCTCACTCCTCACAAGTGTGTAACTTACTGCGATGGTATCTTCATTTTACTTTTTTGATCTTACTTTAGCTTTTTTGAGCGATTACTTTTAGATACAAACGTTGATCTGATCTTCTAAGCCTTGTTCTGATCTAATCATTTGTGATTTGACATTCCTCAAAAATGCTCGATTTCTGATCTGATATAAACTATTTAGCTTCTTTTTTGATAATTTTACTAAAATAACTTAAAATACCCGATACTCGATTGTATTTTGATCGGCTTAAATTTTTGATCTGCACTCCTTAAATTACTTAAAAATTTCTATCTTTTGATCTGAGCTATTTTTTAATAAAGAATTGGAGCTTATAGAGATTAAATAAATTCATTCCAATGTAGTCAAGTCTGATCGAAATATTTCAACCTAACCTCTTTGAATAACTCGAAAATTATTTTTCCCCTGATCCTAACTATCTTTGAAGTTCTATAAAAAAAACTCAACTCTCATATACTCCGATTTGATCTGTGGTCTGATAACCACAGTCGAAATTCTATGCACTTCCAAAATGCAAAAAAAAAAACAGATTTCCCGCCCTTGAAGGGTTTTTAAATTTATCTTGACAAAGTTATTAAAGAGTAGTCGAGCTTTGTTGGGTGAATGCGTAGGGGGTACCTTAATATTTAGAGCTGCTGCGAGGCATTCCCTTTAAAGTGAATATTGTTCATCACTTTTAGTAACTCTCAAAAAGTATTATATGCCAGTTTTCTGTGATAGTTGATAAATATACCCACAGAAAAATTTAATAAGTTATAACAAAATATTTTTTTTTGCTTTAATTAAATAAAAAAAAAAAACGAAATAAAAAGCGATTTCTATTTTAAGAAAAACGTAATTAATAAAACAAAAAGCAATATTAATAAAGATGATATAATTTTAATGACTAGATTATATCTGTGGCACCTGTGCATAGTGGGCACAAGTCGAATTTTGTGAATGTTGAGTTATCTGCATCATTAGAACCGTCATTTTTTAATCTTTCCTTGTGTCTAACGGGATAAGTGTTCTGTCCATTGCAATGAAAGATATTCCTTTATGAATAGTTGGCTGATACTCCAATCTTGAACTTTTACTTGTGAAAAGAAAGTTTTAATCCAGTTTTCCTAAAAATGCAATTTTCGCACTTAGCCCACTATGCACAGGTGCCACAGATATATATAAGAAATGATAGAATTTATGATTTCCTCAAGAACTCTAACTTTTTTCCAATAAACCTGAACAAATTTCTGGTAGTAGTTTACAAATTAAAGGATCATAGATCAAGAGGTCAAGATCATATTCTCCACCTACTAAATTTACTTTGAAAAGCATAATCTGCGCCCTATATATCATTCAGAGCGTTCAGCCCAGACCAAGAAAGGCGAAACTCTAATAAAGTTTATTTTAGTTTACTTTATTCTCTAATAAAGTAGAATTTTTAAAAGTTAATTGGTGAAAGCTTAGAAAATAATTAAGAATAGAGTTGCAGTTTGAACGATAAAAAACAACCATAGAAACACTCAGGTATATAAATGACTATTTCGTGGATACAGAAACAGAATACAGCATGATGTTTCATAAAATTTTTAAGAAGAAAAATAAGCCAATTTTAATTAGTAATACACCGTAATTATTGCTTTTATTTATATTCAAGTGAATGTGCAAATAGGCAAAGAGCTTTCGCGCTCCCATAAAAAATACATGGCAGCAGCGAAAGCTCTCTGCTCGCGGGCGGCAAAATGCCCATCAGTGATTTAAATAAGCTGTATAAAAGCTGGTATCAATTTTGATAAATTTGAGCTATAAAAGAAATAACTGCACATCTCGGAGTGTCTTCCAAAATAAGTACAGGCCGATGGTCTAAAAAAAAAAAAAATTAGAGTAATTAAAGGTCTTTAAAAAAAAAGTTTATAATGAAGAATTATTTTACATTACATCAAATCTTAAAACATTGTTGATGTATTAAAAAAAGAAAATATATTGTTGCTATAACAAAATTGAACTTCACTCCATATAGAGTACATCTGTCAAGAAGTATAAATATTCTAATATTTTTACAAAAGCCAAGAAAAATGTTCAAAATCAGTCGAAAAAAAACGGTGGTACAAAAGCAAAAATCAATCCACCTAACTATGCATACACTGACACAAATCGGAAGAATGGCCAGTTCGGGCTCCACATCATAATGGGTGCCGAATTCAGAATATTTTTTTTAAAAATTATTCATAACAATTTTCATTTAACAATTTTATCTTATAAATAGGTCATTGGCATTATGGCAGGAAAATATTATGTTCTAATACAGTTTCAGATAACGAAAATAAGTCGAAAAAAGAGCATTGTGGGAAAAAAGTATGAAGTAAAGTAAACTCACCGGGATTATTTTGATTTGGGTGTAAAGAATAAAGTGTCAAAATTTATTTATTTACATCTACCGGATCGACCCCTTACAGATAACATATATAATTCTTATAAGCTAGTGTTTAATAAATACTTTGCATGTTACATGTTCACATTTTTATGTACAAAGACCATCAAGAGTTTATCAAAATTTTAATTTAAATAGCTAATTAAGAGATTATTTATAATTATTTAAACAAAATTATGAATTGGATATGAGACCAAGCATTACAAAAATTCCCAAGTAACAATCCATCTATCTATCTATCTATCTATCTATCTATCTATCTATCTATCTATCTATCTATCTATCTACAGTTATGGCCAAAATAATAAAAGCATCACATCCTCACTTCACATTTAAATAATGCATTTTATTTATTTTAATTAAAAATGTTATGTCACATTGTTAAAATCTATATGTGTACTAAAATGCGAATAAAATAATAAATGATCAATTCATGCTTAACTTTAAAAAAATCTTAAAAAATTAAGTCAATTTTGAGTTGGCCAAAATAGTAAGAGTGCGATTATCAGCTTCCTGTAAAAGAGAAAAATAATAAGAATTGTGGTTCTTTTTTAAAAAAATTTTATAGAAAGTATGTACTTGAGAGCATCAGTATTTCGTTGTATAGTCTTAATTCCGTAGAACCGCCTTGTATCTTCTGGGCATTGAGCCAATTAGTTTTGACAGGTTTTCACAGGTATGGCATACCAAGATCTCTTTATTTCTTCGCATATTGCCTTTTTATTTGTAGTTTTTTTGCTTGATACCCTATTTTTAAAATTTTTTCATAAGTTTTCTACGGAGTTCAAGTCAGCTGACTGAGAAGGCCATGGCAAGACATCAATATTATTATGCTCAAACCACGTAGTTACCACTTTAGCGGTGTGTTTGGGGTCATTGTCCTGTTGGAAAGTCCAGACCAAAGGCATATTATCCTACACATAAGGCAGCATAATATTTTCCAAAATATACAGGTACAATTCCTTGCTCTTATTTTCTTTTATCCAATAAATTGCACTAACTTCAGCATAGGAAAAACATCCCCAAATTTTGATGTTTCCACCGCCGTGTTTAACTGTCTTAATGGTGTTCATAGGATTTAGTTCTTGGTTCATGCCTCTTCGTACAAATCCAATCCAAATACCATCCAAACCAAATAAATTTTTTTTTGTTTCATCGGTATACAGAATATTTTAAATATTCATTCCTCCAATTTCTTCTATTACTGGAAACTTGGTCGATAAAATTCAACTTTATTAGCATTTATTAGCAAATTTATTAGCAAATTCAATCCGTTGCTTGATGTTCTTAATGCTTAGTAAAGGAACCTTTCTTGCTGTCCGTCCGTGTAAATTATTTTCTTGCAAACGTCGGCGGATCGTTCTGGAATGTCCAATGACAAGTTTTTTTTTAATGGCCGACGATGTAGTAAATGGATCCTTAAGAGCTTCTCTTACTATGCGCTTATCCAGTAACGGTGTGGGTTTTTTTTTACTTCCTCTGCTTTCAGCTTTTTTTGTCGTTGCATTCTTTCCCTTGGTTAAGAGCAAATGCTGGTTAAGAGCATTTGAAATAAATTTGTAGGTTCGCCTCTGCAACGCATTTGAAGTATCAATATCTTTTCTTCTTCAGAACAGTGCTCTCCCCGACCCATGGCTGGTTCACAAATATTTTCAAAAACTTCTCACACTCCACAAGTAATTGCAGAACACAGCCTGCAATGTAAATTATTTTTAAAATTATTTCACATCCAAATAAATTCAAATTACTTTCGCACTCTTATTATTACGTTCACTGATAACTTAACGTCTGCGAACAAAAGTAACGGCACTTTTGCTAAATAGCTCGAAAAAAATATGACTTCGACTAAAATGTAATAGAATGAATATAGACCGGATCGAAATTTAGATTCCGCCGTTCACCGTCTCAAAAGTCAGAAGAACTCATAAAAACGATTTATGCCTACATTTTTTTTTGAATAGAAGAAAATTCCACGGAGCGTTTTTGATTCTCCCGAAGGCCCTTTTTGGTAAAAAAAACATGTTTTTGCTTATAACTTTTTATTTTCAACACAACGCATACCCAAATATGCTAAAAAGATAAATTTCTTATCCATACCAACATTTTGGCATAAACAATTTTTTAAATTTAGGTATTTTAAATGTATTTTAAATAAAAATATTTTAAAAAACATGAAATTCTTAAACAGTTATATTTAAATATTTGAAATGTTCTAAAACAGATGAAAAATTTAAATATTTTACTTATTATTTTCTCTTACTTTGATTTAAGACAAACAAAAATTCTTCATTTTTTTTTTTTTTTTTTTACATAAATTTAATTGTAATTGTTGTTTACCTTAACTTCCACATTTCATTAGTTTTCACAGTTTTTGTTCAGCTTTTACTTTAACAGCAACATATAAGTCAACTTTACTAAGCAAATTCTTTTGAGTGTAGTTTTTAATGACGAGAGCGTGAAGTGGCATGGCGGGAAGTCTTTATTGGTTGATTTATACAAAACAGCGTTGCATTTGTCAGCATGATCACGATTTCGGTCGTGATTTTCAGCACCTTTTCTGCAAACTACTGATTAAAAAAAAAAAATTAAATCACTTAAGGGTTGATTGTGACGATTAAATCAGACAAGCTTATGAATAATAAAATAGCTGAATAATAATAATAAAAATGATGAGCACAATATTGAATGGAATAATTCAAAGCGAGGATGACAAACTTCTTGATGAAAAGAAATTTGTTGAAAACAAACCAGAAAAAAGGAATTAAAAAATATGATGAAATCGATGCCAAATCATATAATAACTAGCAATGAATCATCGCAGTGCACTTTGCATGAAATTAAAATCAATAGCAGCGGCAGCAAGAGCCACAGGCACAACAACAACAACAACAACAAGAATAAGGCAATTAAACGCCACTTTGCAAAAGCTTAAAATGGCATTTAAACGGATTTGCCCCAATGAATACAGAAAAATTTGCATCAGTTGTGTGCAAATGTGAAGAGAAAATGGGTGCAATAAAAACTTGTAACTTTTAACCAATATTTTAAAGAAAAAAAAAATACCAAAGAATTGAAAACTAGGCAGCATGATGAATCAGCGTATTAGAAATTTTTGAGCAGTCAAAAAAAAAAAACATTTTATTGCGTTCTTTTGGACAAGCCTTCAAATTGCGTTGTAGCTAAAATTGACTGTAATACAATAGCAGCAACAAAAAAGACTGCGTAATATCCTTGACGACCTTGCCACTTAATTTTTGAAAGAGCTAGAATGTAGTAAAAGCATGCTAAAGGACATATTTTGAGCAACATTTATTTATTTTTTTTTTTTTTGAGAAGTAAAACAAAACCAAAGAGCAGAGCCACCGCAGGGAAAGAGCACAACAGTTAGCGCAAGAGAGAGAAAGAGCACTCAATTTTTGAATTTTATAGAAGTAGCGCTGCTGCAAATTCATGATGAAGCTATCAGAGAAATAATAATAATAACAAAAGCCTCAAACAGCAACAACAACAACAACAATTATAATGCCAACAATAGGGATTGTAAGGACATATTGGCAGGCTGTTGCGTGCGGCTGCTGTAGTTTTGGTAGTCGTCGTCCTTGTTGCTGTTGTTTTTATTAGTGTTGTTGTTGCTGTTGTTGTTGTTGTAACAGCACTTCAACGCGATTTTCATGAAACACCCGGCGCAGCTGGTTAATAAAAGTGGCTGCTGTAGCAGTCAACAAAACAATCATAGCAGCAACAACAACAACAACAACGAACAAAACACACGTTGTTGCCAATAAGACAGATGAAGAATATGAAGAAGCAACCGTAATCAAAAAACTAGTCCACAAAGAAACAACAATTATTAAGTATATACATAAATAGTTTCTTTATACATAGGATTTATATATATATAAAACAAAAAAAAAAAATGTATGAAAGACGGCTTAAAAATTTAATTCGAAGTTCTTCTTTAAATTGAATATCAAAGCAGCATAAAGTCTTCACTTAGGTAAAAAATCCCAAATAGCAACAACAACACAAAATAAGATGCTCTGGCAGAGTCTTCAAATGAATCGATAAAGTACCAAATGGCGTCAATTGTCAACGAATTTGCATGAAGTTGTTTTTTTTTATTATCTGTCCAAAAAAAAAAAAAAAGGAAAAATTCCGACACCTGATAACCTATGTAAGACTTCATGCGTTTTTATACTATAACATCTGAATTCAGCTAAAATTAATGCTTTAAACGTTATAGCAATTTTTGGCTTAAGTCTACTTTAATAAATCAGCTGAATTTCAAGGGGTTTCTTGGGTCACGGGGGGGATTTTTCAATACCATTATAATCTACTAAAAAAATACGAATGAAACAATTATAATTCTGCCATGCTTCATACTAACAAGGAAAGGTCCCCGGGTGTCACTCACCGATTTGAATAATTTTTGGATATGTGATAGAGGACAAAAATCTAAGGTCGACGTATTTTTTTATACATGCTCAATCAATGGTTTAGGATTTCAAAACGGTGTTTTAAAATGAGCGGAAATTTCGTTTTTTTGCCACAATTTCACTATTTTCCATACAAATATATACAAATTTGATATCAAATGAAACGTATTTTAAAGCCACATATGCTGGCATCTATTTTGGAGAAATAAATTTAATTGTAATTTTGTTGTTGTAATTTTTAACAGTATTTAGTCGATATCATAAGGAGCGCATTTTCGAAATTGTTTCATTTTAATTTATATTTGATTTAATAGAATTCTAAAAGTTACCTTTTTTTTATGAATATAAACTTTTCCGATCAAATAAAAGCACAAAGTTGTATAGAAGCCCTGTTAAACATAAACTTTTCCTATCAAATATTTACACATACGGAAATTTGGAGAAAAAACAAAATTTTTGATACCCATATTTTGGTCTTAATTTCTAAAAAAAAATTTTTTTTAAGAAAATAAATGCATATTTTAATATAGAAAATTTTAAAATAAAAAGTTAAAAATTAAAAAAAAAGTAACTTTTAGAATTCTCTTATATCAAATATAAATGAAAATGAAACAATTTCGAAAATGCGCTCCTTATGGTACGAAATTTTCGCTGATTTTAAAACGCCATTTTGAAACCGTAGACTATCGATTGAGCACGTATAAAAAATACGTCGACCTTAGATTTTTGTCCTCTATCACATATCCAAAAATTATTCAAATCGGTGAGTGACACCTGGGGACCTTTCCTTGGAAGCAACTTTTTGAAATTTAAGCGGGTTCATTAAACTAGACTTGTTCCATATATAAACATGCTTTTGCGAAAAGAAAAATCCAAAATATGTTTATGTTTTCCAAACATAAATTGTTAGAAAATATACAGTAAGTAATGCTTATAACGAACTTCAAGGGACCGGTAGCTTTGTTCGTTATAAGCGATAGATCGTTATAAGCTATATTATAGCAATATAGCTTATAACGATCAAATTTACTAACATTCTTTTTTAGTTTTATTAAAAACTCAACAAAATGCGTTAATGTTTACACATATTTGAATTTATTTGAAAAAAATCTGTAATGTTTTGTTATTTGGTTTCCTGATACATAAATTCATTTGCAATTGTATGTTCAAAATTCTGTATGGATGCCGCAGACATCTCGTCGAATGTTTTATTTATCTGGCCACCTTCGTGCCTCCACTCTACTGAGACTTCTTCTATACTGAAAAACTTTTCTCTTGCAACTTATTGGCCGTTAGTAATAAAGAAATTCTAACAAGGCAAGGTTAGTATTCTAGGGTTAATATTTGGCTCCAACAATAAACCTTTTCTTTACACTTAACATCAAAGTTACTGTAACCAACCTTCTTTTCTGTATTTCAGTTGCTTAAAAAAAGTATTATAAAAGTTAAAACAAAGCAAAAATATTTGTTTCTCCTTAAATTTTGAAAGTAAGCAGGGCTATTCTAATAAAAATTAGCAAGGGAAGTAACAGTAAGTTCAAAAAGTCCATAGGATGACACATAGATGGCTACATTTTTTCAATATGATTTTTATTTCTGACAATTAATAAAATTATAATAATCTGACAATTGATTCGTGAGTTAAAGCAATTTGTGTGCAACTATTGTTATTGAAAAAAAAATGAAAAAAAGTGAATTTCGAGTTTTGATAAAGCATTGTGTTTTGATAAAAAAAATGCAGTGGAAACCAAACAATGGCTTGATAAGCATTATCCGGACTCTGCTCCATCGAGGCAAATGGTAGAAAAGTGGATTGCTGAATTTAAACGTGGTCGTACCAGCACAAATGATGCAGAGCGCAGAGGGCGCCCAAATCAGACTGTTATTCCACAAAACATCAAAAAAATCCACAAATTGGTTATGAACGATCGCAAATTGAAGGTGCACGAGCTAGCTGTCATTGTAAAGATATCAGATGGTAGTGTTTTTACCATTTTACACGAACATTTAGGTATGCGAAAGCTCTGTGCAAAGTGGGTGCCGCGTGAGCTCACAGTTGACCAAAAACAACAACGAATTGATGCTTCAGAGGAGTTTTTGGCGCTGTTAAACCGCAATAAAATCGAATTCTATCGTCGATATGTGACAATGTATGAAACATGGCTTCACTATTACACACCAGAATCCAAAAGACAGCCAGCTGAGTGGACAACAGTCGACGAACCGAATCCAAAGCGAGCAAAGACCCAATAGTCGTCTTGTAAGGTGATGGCGTCTGTATTTTGGGATGCGAAAGAAATTAAATTCATCGACTATCTCCAAAAAGGAACCACCATCAACAGCGACTATTACTGTGCACTTTTGGATCGGTTGAAGGCTGAAATCGCTAAGAAACGGCCACATTTGCAAAAGAAAAAAGGTGCTGTTTCACCAAGACAATGCACCGTGTCATAAATCGATGAAAACGATGGCAAAATTGAATGAATTGGGCTTCGAATTGCTTACCCACCCATCGTATTCTCCAGATTTAGCCACCAGCGGCTTTTTCCTGTTTTCAGATCTCAAGAGAATGCTTGCTGGAAAGAAATTCAAGTCCAATTATGTAGTTATCGCTGAAATTGAGGCTTATTTTGACGAGAAAGAGAAATCGTACTATAAAAGTGGTATCGAAAAGTTGGAAAATCGCAATACTCGTTGTATCGCTCTCGTTGAATAATATAATCGAGTTTTATCAAAACTTTGTTTTTTTCTTACTTATTCTACAGACTTATTGAATGACTTGTTACACATTCTGAAAATAAAAAATTCAATTTCCACTCATTTTCAATCAAACACATTTTCCGCGAATCGATGTCAATCTCAAACTCTATTTTCTCAGAAGTACACACTAAGCAGCAGTGCATATAATTGAAATAATTACTAGGAAAAGATACCAGTTATCATCTTATAAAGACATTTAAAGGAAAAGGGATTATATTTTCAATAGTTGCAAGTTTAACTTTGTACTATTAACCTTTTTTAAACCTTAAATGATCTTTATTTATCAACAAAAACAAAAAAATTTATAAAAAAAATTTAATAAAGGGAGGGGAAATATCCCCTAAATCTCCCCCTATCTACGCCACTGGTTGGCGCAAATGGTGGGATCGCCTTTTTTTGTAGATTGGGCAAAGTACACTAAACTTCCAATCGTTCGGAATGCATTCTTCCGACCATATTTTGCATAGAAGCTCATGAATGTATTTAAACTGAGCTTCGATTCTGTTCTTGAACTGCACAGCGGATAGACCATCGGCTTCCGCGACTTTGTTATTCTTAAGCTGAGCTATAAAACTGTCAAAACTGCTGAGCTGTCAAAACTTTTATTTTAGTCGGACAGTGGAACCTGAAAGCTGTCATGCATAATTGGAGTTTCGGGAATATCAACTCTATTAGCGGGATTGTTGTTAGCATCGCTATTCAAAAGACTAGAGAAGTAATCCCTCCATAATGTCAGTGTACTCTAGACATTTGTCACTACCCGAGTGGAAATTTTTCTAAGGATAGAGTCAGAAAAAGATCAGGCAATCCTTATTTTGATAAGGAACTGATTTCAAACGTGACGCACTTTTTTATGTTCATCCTGATCAAGTCACCTGATCCTGATAATAACTGGATCAAAATTTGATATATACTCCTTAGGTAGGAATAGCCTCAGGTAAACCTTATATGCACCTGATTAGATATTGATGATGATTCCTTAAATGGGCTGTCCATATCATATCCGGACCGCATCGGTACATAAATAAGGTGCTCCTTAACTGATTTCCACTCAGATAGATTCTCGTTTTCATCCTTTCAAGAAGAGGCCTCGGTGCTAAGACCATCGGCCAGGCGTGTTTTTAAAAATATTCGATCCTTATTCCTGTCGCCATACATATCAATCTTCTCACACTCTCGCTTTTCTGGCCTTCTATTTTCGCCTAAAAAGACATCTCCCATTCCCCCTCTTCTATTTGTATCGCTCTTTAACAGCACTCGTTGCAACCCACTACAGGATGGCTTTGTAGGTGGTGTCTTTCTTTGCAGTGGCGGTGCAGTGCTTTCTTGAAGCAGTGGTGAGAGTCGAGTGACGAACTTCATATAAGTTCAAAATGTTTATGTGCTGAGAAAAACATGTGAATTTAAGTCCGAATCAAATTTTATGTATTTTTTGCTGTATTTTTTTCTATTATTGCCAACTTCAGTGTATTTTTTTTTCATAAATTGTTTTGTTTTTAAATGTATTTTCATTATTTCTCTTAAGTTTCTCTTTAGTTTCCATGTAGCAAATTCTTTCTAAAAATGCTTTAAATTAACTTTAACATTAATTTGAAGTTTTTTTTAAATTTTCAGAGTATTTTAGTCGTTTTAGCTCATATCCGAAGTTTGAGAGTGAGGGAGTTTAATTAATTCACCCACACCGTGTATATCTATGTATATCAACTGTATATATCGTAGTTAAAATCTGTCAATGATTGTTGAGTATTAAAAATAATTTCCTTCTTTTGCATTTATCAATGTTGCACAACAAACGGGCACAAATCCTACTTGAGCAACAACAACAACAACCAAATAAACAGGAACCAGCAATATACATAAATAAATCAAATAAAGCTGTCAAATCATTTAGCGTCATCAACAACATTTCAACATTACCATCATCAACATCATCATCACCAACATCAATAACAACATCGTCATCATAATCAGCATTTTGAATGGTGTGCTGCCACTGGGGCTGGGGCAACAGCATCATCTATAAAACTTCATAAGCAAACAGCATCTAGCAGATAGTTTACTAAAGATAAAGATATTTGTTCGAGTTACATAGTATAGCTCAACAAATATTGAATGTATGATTTTCACGTTCAAGTACCTACCTGATGTATACAAATGAGTTGGTTTTATTTTTGTGCATAGGTAGCTGTTATTGTTGTTGTTGCCATATAAAAGTGCTGCCCTGACAAAGCACTAAAACTAGCATTGAACAAGGAAACACTTCCGTATCGCATAGTCCGAGCATGTTAACTAGAAAGAACCAACGGTACTAAGTAGTATGAATGCGTATGTTTTCCTGTTTTTTGTTTTTTTTTTTCGTGTCAAGGATCTAAGCATACGGCGTGAAAACCATGTTTGCCGGATAACCACAAAAACGCACAAATAAAGAACAAAAACAAATACAACGACAACAAGAACAAGAACAAAACGATCGATTATCTTGTCGATTTTGTTTTTCTGGCCTTTATTACTGCTATTATTTTGTTTAAGTAGTGTCGCTACTGAGCTGTTGTTGGCTTTGTTGTTGTTGTTGTTGTTGTTGTTTTTGTTGCATATGTTGTCGCTTACACTGCATAACAAACACTTGGGAATTTTATGACGCAGCATAAACCTTAAAACAACGCCACGTGCTTCATATAAATCAACTTCATGACGCACAGTGTCTCGTTTGACCTAATTAGACGGAGATAAATCTGTAGCTCGGGCTTGAGGGCACGGAATGATTCGAAATTTTGAATTTAGTTCATTGAGTGGCATATCTTCCAGACATGAAATTTCACACAGATAGTCCGCGTGAAACCAAAGTAACAAAAATTTGTATGGGAAATTGTTGTAAACGCTACATACTGTATACTGTACTGTTTATATATTGGGAGTATGCATTAAAAACCGCGTATTTTGTGCTTATATAGGAGCTATATTCTGAAAATATGGTACAATGTATTTTATTCAAAATATAGTCCATCGCTAGCCACTACCTTTTCACCATCTCTCTGGTAACTTACGGCTTCTGTTTCGAAAAAAGGACGAATCGATTCATTATTTGGTATCTTGATAAGAACGAAAGTGCTGCTTAGCCAGGCCATGGGTCACCGATCGAAACAAGTAGGGGTTGGAAGGAGCAATGTCTGGTGAATACGGCGGGTGTGGTAGGACATCCAATTTCAGCGTTTCTACTCGAGCACTCTCTTGCTGATGAATCACTTTGTCATGTCTTTGTTGGAATTGCGGCCGTTTTTCCTTTAATGCTCGGCTCAAACGCATCAATTGTAGTCGGTAGCGATCTCCAGTGATTGTTTCATTAGGTTGGAGCAACTCATAATAAATAACACCTTACTGATCCCGCCGAATACAGAGCATGAGCTTGGAATCTTGGATACTCGGCTTTGCCGGCGATGTTGATTCATGGCCGGGGTAACCATAAGATTTTTTTACTTTTTGGATTATCGTAATGGATCACCTTTTCATCGCCGGTGACAATACAATGCAAGGAACCTTTCTGATTTGGCCGTTGAAGCAGCTGTTTAGATGCGAAAAATCGTCCTTTAACGTATCTCGGCTTCAGATCATACGGCACCTAATTTCCCTGGTTTTAGATTATTCCCAATACTTTCAAGCGCACCTGCAAATGATTGCTTGATCAAATACCAACGAATTTGCAAGTTCTTGTTGCGTTTCACAAGGATCTTCATCAAATAATACCGCCAAATCCTCATCTTCGAACTTTTTCGGTCGCACCAGACGTTCTTTGACGGCAAAATCACCACTTCTGAAACGCACAAACCAGTCCTGATACATTCCAGAGACGATATTTGAGGGCTTTAGAGCTTCTTTGAGCCCTTTTTGATTTCGTAAGCCCTGAAGCCATTTCGATGTTTAAGTATCTAAAAATGCTGACATTTTTGGTTGAGGTACTTAAGCGGATTTTACTGTATATATAAAAAGTAACTTTAAAAAAAAAAAAAAAAAATCTCAAAAATAGCAACAAGAGGAGACTCCTCCCATTTGAATGTAAAAACATCAGTTGATTAATTTATGTGTAAAACTGAAAGATCCTTTGTTCAATAATGTTCTATCACATAAAAGGTAGTCTAAAATTGCATTTTTTCATTTAAAGATTTTACAAAAAAAGTGTTTTGTAAGCCAGTTTTTGAAAAAAAAAATTGAAAATTTACTTTTTTGATAATTGTGCACCCTGTAAGCTGCGAATATACAAAAACACAAACATTAATACTTAAATGCTGAATAGCTTTTGATTGGTTCAAGATATTACAATAATTTTTTCACAGAAATTATTCCTAACCAGGACATAAAAACTCAAATTTTCCAAATAATTTTTCTTAAAATATAAAAAAAAAAATAATTAATTAATCTTTGGGTAAAACTGACACATATTTTGTCAATAAATATTATATGAAAGGTAGTCAAAAATGAAATTTTCAATCTAAGTTATTTTTTACGAAGAAACTATTTTTGCGACATTTTTTGAGAAAACATTAATTTTTGTGTACCTTTTTTTTAAAAAAAGATAAGAATTTAATAAGCCAGCTGGCTGTTAATAGAATATTGTTTGAATTTCAACAAAAGTTCTACACAAAACGAATGTTCTACCAAGAAAGAAAATAATAAAACTAAGTCGATCACAAAATTTCGTGTTATAAAACTAATCTCAAATCTTCTTTTAGAAATTCATTTCATTTTTTTTTGTAACAATGATAAAAAAAAGACTTCTGTTTAGTGCAGATATTGCACAAATGTCACACTTTTTTCTTCATTGCCTTAAATATTAATTTTTTTGTTTTCTTTTTTTTTTTTTTGAAAGCAAACATTGTTAATTATATGTAAATAATACACAAAACATTTTTTGTAATATTTTATACAATTTTTATGATATAAAATGGCTTAGAGATTTTTTGTTTTTGTATATTCGTAATTGCAGCATGTTTATAATGATTTTATAAAAAAAATGTACTTCTTCATATAGTTGAACTATGGAACCTTAAAAGCTTGTTATTTAAAAAAATTTTATAACTCTTAATTAATACATAAAAATAAAAACTTTTGTTTTTTTTCGAGTGAAGCGTAAGAAAAGGGTAAGAAAGAAAGATAACTAGCATTGTTTAATAATCACATATATGACGCCTATCTTTCATTTCGTTATTGAAGCTTTTTTCATTTCAAGGATAAAGCTCAAAACGTGTTTAAGTAATATGTGAGCTGCCACGCTCGATTGCCTGATCGCGCCTTAATTTTTGAAATTATTTAGTTATCACATATTGATGTTTATCTTTGATTTCATTATTGTATCTTTTTTCATTTCCGAGATATAGCACAAATGTGCTTAAATTATATGCGAGCTGCCACGCCTACTTGTCTAAAATGTCTGAAATATTTATTTTTTTTGTACTTTCCTCAACATCAAAACATCAAACATCAAAAACTACTAAAAAAAAATCTACACAATATTTTTTACCTTCAGCTTGTATGAAACGCAACACTGTGCGACGTTGATGTTGGAATTTTTCTAGTTTTTCTCTTGTCTTATTTTTCATGCAACTTCGAAAAATTGTTTTATTATGATGCTGCAGTGCGAACCTAGTGCCCAGCTATAGCCAGTTTAACCCTTATTAAGACGCAATGAAATATTTTTATTAGGCTGTAAAACTTTGGGGCAAAGCCACCAAGTGTTCGAGTGCTTTAGGTTTATTTGTGAGTGTTGGAGTGAAATCTAGTATGTGGTTGTTTATTTTAAAAAATTTCACTTGAGATGATAAAGTTTGAAGAGCTCCAAAAAATTCACCATAAATTATCAAGAAAACCACTTTTGTGATTCTAGACTTGAATCACAATAAACAATAAAACATATTTTTTTTGTTTATACAGCAAAAAAAAATAAAATTATATGCATACAATTAACAAAAAAATGACAAAACAAAAAAAAAACAATTTTAAATGTAAGCGCATTCATCAAGTCACTCACAGAGATTTTGAGATTTTTAGCCTGCATTTATTCATGTATACCTAATTGTATAAATTCACATATACAACAAGCACAATAACCCGAAAAAAAATCGTTGTCAAGTCTTTCGAAAACATTTTGTAAACCTTAAATATTTTGCATTTTAAAACCAACAAACAAACACTTACAAAAAAGTGTTAAATATTTATATTGCCTGTAAAAAAATCAAGTTATTGAAAATTCGCAAAAAGTGGCAACCCAAAAAATATAAATTTATTGCACATGTTCGCATAATTTTACATAAACTCTTATATGTTTTTGGTTTTGTTTTTTTTTTTCGCTCAGTTAAAATTTTTTTCCTAATGTGAAAAAATGCACATAATATTGGATAATGAATAAAATGCCCATAAATTAAATATTTGTGCTTTAGCAATAAAGTTTCAATATAAAAGCAAAAGCAAATGTTTAATATTTGCAAGACTGTTATAACGACAAGTTAAACGGTTGATAACAATGATGTGTCTAAAATAAAAAGTTATGACTGTCAACTGTAAAAATACAAAATTATGACTAAAGACTGTATTGCCTTAATGAGCGGAGGGCGTTGGTGGGTGACAATAAACTTTATGACATAATGTTAAGCTAATGGTTTAGTTTTTGTTAAGAAAGATGAAAATAATTTCATAAAGATTGTCATGTTTCTAGACCAAAGACTAAAAATCGGATTTTTAATTAAAAATTAAACTATTTTGTATGTTAAAATTAAGTGTGCAGTTTTTGAAAAATTCGTTTAAAATAGTAAGCATTAATTCTCCAACGTAAAATTTTAAGAATGTTTTAAAAACGCCAACAAATAGTGCTGCTGACCTTGAAAATTGTAAATGAAACTTACTGGCCAAAAAAATTAAAATTTTTCATTAAAGTGTTGGTAGAAAACTAGACCACTAAGAAAATCATTTCAAGATCTCCAAAATATGTCCTTCATATTGTTTTGTAGCACAAACGGTTTTGAAGATATAGTTGTTTTACTACTAGTCGAAATGGCAAATTTAGATTTTTTTTCTTACTTTTGCACTGTGTTCCGAATTTAAAAAAAAAAAGAAAAATTATACAAAAAATATACAAATAGAAATGGAAAAGAAATACACAAATATTTCTAGTTTTTTAAGTACTATCGATATGCAAAGTACTAAATTTTTTCATATAGTGATTTTCGAAAAGCGTCCGATTTGATACATATATATTTATTTCGGATGTAGTTGAAAAAGCAGAATTTTTCTTCAGCATATCATTTCTTCAGGATGTATACAATGTCTGCTTTCGGATTTGTTGATATTTCTCCCCTTCAAAATAACAGAGGCAATGGTGCAATGGTAGCATGTTAAACTTTTGGCCGTATGGTTTGCGGTTCAATGCGAGTGCAAAGCGAGAAAAGGCAATTGATGCCTGGCAGGGTTTTTGACAATTTTTTTTTTATAAATATTTGTAAATAAAAAATATTAATAACAAAAAATTCAACAGCACGATCTTTCGTCTATGCTGTGAAGATCAATCCTGGGTGCTACTCAAATCATGAAATCAAAATAATAAAGTCTCTTTATAACTAATTTTCACCTCTACCGTGTGTGGCGGCCACACACATACTTTTTTTAAATTAACCTTTCTTTTAGAATTGCTTTTAGGAAACGCCGAATTAAAAAAAAAACGGTTACTGTAGTTTCATTATATAACACTGTGCAACAGTTTCTTTCTTTAGACTTAGCCAACATTCAAGGGATGGCGCCTATAAATGCGAAAGCATTGTATTGATTTAGTTGATTTGGACTTTCGTTATTAGTATGGCACTTTTTTTATAATCATAAAATTCTGTCTATAATCGCAATACAAAATTGGTTAGTTATGCATAGAATTTTAAAAATTGAGTCCAACTTTGTTTGGCATGATGATTAGATGGTTTGATTAGATGCGTTAGGTTCCAAAAGTGTTTCTAATCCAGAATGAATAATCACGAAATTTCAGTATAATATCTCAAAAACTGTGACAGCTAAAAGGTAAAACTGTTATTTTTCTGTTATAAATTCTTTTAGAGTCTCACTGTTGATTATTTAAAGGATATTAAAATTCTAAATCAACTTGGTCAATCATTTCATATGAAAAATTTACCGCTGAATCGGATGCTATCATTAGAATTCGCGAAAACTTAACTTATATGTAAAAAAGTCAATACACAATCCTTTTAATAGTTAGATTATAGTGATCTGCTGCAACATAGCTTCAATTAATTTTATACTGAATCAAGCGGGTAGTGTATAGAACTATCAATCGATGGGGTACGAGTTCGATTCCCACGGCGGGCCAAGAAATATTTTAAATAGAGGGTCCGCCAAATAACTTCTTTTTTTTTTGAAAATGCAAAAAAAAAACTACTGAATATTTTCTCAAATTTCTTTTTTTATTTGAATGTACAATCCTTCCGGTTAATAATGGAAAATAGTTTCATTCAAATGGCTGCCTTGGCTGGCCATGCAGTAGCCTACACGATCGGTCCAATTTTTAAGCACATTATCGATTATGTGCAGCTGTATTTCACCAATGGCTTCACGAATATTGTCCTTTAAAGCGTCAATTGTCTCTGGCTTGTCGGCGTAACACTTATCTTTGAGAGCACCCTACAAATAATAGTCCAACGGTGTCAAATCGCAGCTACGAGGTGGCCAAACGACATCAGCTCTGCGGCTGATAATGCGATCTTCAAAAACAGGGCGCAAAACATCGAGTGTAGCTTCGGCTGTGTGGCACGTAGCGCTGTCCTGTTGAAACCAAATGTTGACAATATCCTTCTCTTCAATTTTTGTGAACAAAAATTCGTTCAACATGGCCCGATAACGATGGCCATTGACTGTAACGGCCACTCCTTGCTCATTTTCGAAGAAAAATAGCCCAATTATGCCTCTGGACTAAAATCCGCACCAAACAGTGACTCGTTTTGGGTGCATCGGCTTTTCAATGTATGCGTACGGGTTTTCTGTGCCCCAAATGCGACAATTTTGCTTGTTTACATACCCGCCAAGATCAAAATGAGCTTCATCTGAAAAGATGATTTTTTTGGCAAAATCGGCATCTTCTGTAAGTCGATCGCAGGCCCACTCAGCGAAGAGAAAACGCATTGGATGGTCAGTTGGCTTCAACTCCTGAACCAGTTGGACTTTGTATGGCGTCATACCAAGGTCTTTATGCAAAATTCGTCTCAATGATGTCTCCGAAATGTTCAATTGTTGAGAACGACGGTGAATTGATGTTGATGCCGCTTCACGCACACTTTCTGCCACATCAGCAATATTCTCGGGTGTACGCACTGTTTTTGGCTTTTCACGCTTTGGTTTATCGATGAGGATGCCAGTTTCTTTCACTTTTTTCACAAGATAACGAACATACGAAGCTGACGGTGCTTCTGTTCTTCCAAAATACGTACGCAATTTTCGCACACATTCTGCAACATTACCATGATTTTCAATATAATGTCGCAATATTTCCCAGCGTTGTTCAAGCGTATACACAACCATATTCGTTCAGCGGAAGGATAAAACTAATTATCTGTCAAATCAGACATGTGCTAAGTGTTACCATTCACGAAATAAGCACTAGTTGAAAAAAAAACGTTAGATGGCGGACCCTTTATTACATTTTTTTTATTCTAATGAAAGCAAGCAAAAAAGCAACATCAATTCCAAGAAAACGGTGTCGGAAAAGTGTCGTTTTTGAAAATGCGTACTGCCATGAAAATAATTTATGCTTGGCAGCGCCGGACACTGGCACAGAATGTGTGCTGCTGTTTCCGGCTACTCTAGGCATAACCTACACGCATGCCAGAGTCCTCGACCAGAGTCATCTTCCTGAGATGGGACATGTAGGGGCTGTGTTCTGTGACCAGTGCAGTAAGCCAGCTTAAAGTCCTTCGATTGTATCGGATAACTTTTGCTTCCTCACTACGCAACCACTTCACGGCCGCTTTCAGTTGCCTGCAATTAACAGCTTCTTCCCACATTGTACGGTGTTCCGAGTCCGTCCATTGCTTAATAAGGCCTGCCACCATGTTGTCGCCTATGGCGATACGTGGTTCTGGTCAACAGAATTCTTCTGCTGATCCTTCTCTCGCTAAAGAATCAGCATTTTTATTCTGTTTTATGCCAGAATGTCCTCTCACCCACGTAAAGTGTGAGCTCATTTGTCTGAGCGCAACTATTGAGTTTGGTAAGACATTCTATGGCCAACCTGGATGTAATATCTGTACGTTGCATGCACCTAATCACCGATTGATTGTCAAGGGCAATGCCAATTTTCTTGCCTGGATCTATCAGCTGGTCCATTGCATGCACCATACCAAGCATTTCCGCCTGGTATACAGACACAAACCTCCTAAACCTCAGTACACAGGATAGGCTCGACTTTTCTGAGTAAACCCCTGCCCCGGCTCTGCCAATCATCAGAGAGTCGTCTGCGAATATACTGATATCGTTACCAGCGATTTCTTCACAGACGACTCCACCTGTTATAAGAGTTGTATAACATTTTTCCGTTATCCTTACTCTCTGCCTTCCGTCCATAGGCATACCCGTCTCCCTGACATCTCTATGTACAATATCAAGGATGCGCATATGACTATGTAGGGCCTTTAATTCATGCTACGAAGCATTTCGCAACATTCTGTGGGCTGTTAGCGCCGCCGTTTTCTTTATTTCTAAATCCAAAGGCAGCATACCTAACAGAATCTCCATTGCGCTTGTTGGAGTAGTGGGTATTGCACCTGTTATTCCAACACACTCCAGCCGTTGGACTCCGTCCAGTCTCTTCTTAATGGTTTTCTGGCTGACTTTTATCCACCAAATCACCGAAGCATACGTCTAACCATCATAGTATCATACCATCATACCACAAACGCGTCTACACTGATACAGAACCTCCTCAGATCTGCCCTCTTTCTAGTAAAAAGAATATTGTTTGATTTTCCTGCATTTACGGTAAGACCTTGTTCTCGACACTACTTCTCCACCATTCGGAGTGCTCCCTTCATGATGTCAGAAATGGTGTCAACGAATTTACCACAGACAACCAACGCAATGTCTGCATACCCTATCGTGTGTATGCCCGATTCATCCAGTCTTACCAGTAGTGAGTCCACAGTTATATTCCACAGGGTTGGTGATAACACCCCTCTCTGGAGGCATCCTTTACTTACTCTACCTCTAGTATTGACTCTACCATTCTGCATGTTGACCGCCCTGTGCTTTAGTATACTGTCTACCCAATTTACTATCATTCGACTAACATTGCACTCTGTCGGGGCTTGCCACAGTCTTCCAAAGCATATTTTGTCGAAAGCACCCTCGATGTCCATAAGTGGGGCCATCCCGATGCCTCCTAAAAATAGCTCCTTTTCAGCAACTCTTACTTATTCGTGAAGAGCACTCTCCGTAGACCTACCTGCTCTATACGCATGTTGGCAACTACTCAGAGGATTATGCATCAGCGAAGTGCTCTCAAGACAGTTAGCCATCAGTCATTCCAACGTTTTCAAGAGGAAAGACGTAAGGCTGATCGGTCTGAACGACTTCGCCTCCACATAATCCTTTTTTTTTTTTGGCTTCGGAAGAAAGACAACTTTCACCTCTCTCCAGTCTCTCGGAATGTACCTAGTCGCTAGGCAAGTAACGAATATACCCCACAGCCTAGGTGCAACGAGATCTTCCCCCCACTGCATCATATTTTGTACGGTGCAAATGAGCGTTTAGTACTACTCACACCATCCATAGTGATCATTCTTTCGGCTTCCAATTTGTCAACCCTGTGCATACCTTTCTTCAAGGGTGTGCACGGGTCGTCAGACCTAAAACTCTCAGGAAAATGCACCTCCATCAGAACTTGCATCGACTCCTCTAAGTTCTCTGCCATGGTTCCACCATTTTCTGAAGCCTACATGCTTCCGAAATAGTTTCCATCCCAGAGCAGAAGTCTCTCCACGACTGCCTTTTACGGTGTGGTATAAGGTGCTTCAGTTCCCTTTTCTGTGCTTTGTAGTCTGGGGTTCCGCTTCTCTTGTGCAGATTGAAGGCCTTCCTAACCTTCTTCGAGATTAGAGTTCCGTGGTAAAAAAGTAACATTTGAAAAAAACTTTGTATCTTTTAACATACAAACATACATACATAACATAACAAAACTTTTAACATAATTTGGCCTGCTTTTTTAGGACTCGACACAAATTGTATTGTGTGTTCATAAAACAATATTTATTTCTTTTAATATTGTGAAATTATAAATCTAGCTGCAATTATAACTACAACTTCAAAACATAAATGTCAATAGAAAAATATCAAAAACTTGCATCTTAAAAACTGCCAAAAAAATGCATATTTATTATAATTTGTAGCGCATAAAATTTAATGAATTTCTACACACAAGCAAATAAATTTTTACTCTTCACTTTTTCTTCAGTTATATGAGCATCTTTTTATATTTATTATCCCAATGGTTGCTTGTGTAGTTAAACTGTAAGTTTTTTTTTTTGTGGAATTATTTTTTTTTTTGTGGCTGGCTAAGCAATAAATTTATTTCAACTTAGCTGAGGTTGAGTTTCTACAATATTTGCGTTGCTTTTGGCAGCTTTAAGCTATTTGTTTGTTCGCCCATTGCAGCAAAATTGTTCATTTTTGCCCCTTTGAAGCCCCCCTTAAGATCCCCTCCTTAAGACCTTTTCCAATTCACCGCATGGCGTCTGCTACAGTGTGATTGCGTCCCGTATGTCCAGCCAATGTGTGTGTGTGTGTGTGTGTGTGTGTGTGTGGATATATTTAAGCAGCTAGTAATAAACGTGTTATGAGCTACTTCTTCAGCTTCCACTGCATCTTGTATAACATTTATTTGTTTTCTTTTTTGTTTTCTTTTTTATTTTATATATAATTTTATTTTTATTACAATGATTTACTAACGCACTAAATGCGAAATGATTTTTTATTGCTTTGATTTTATGGCGCACACTGAACATACACACTCCGAAGCTGCCGGTGCTGCCAGCTTCCTCTAAAGCAATATTTTGTGCATTTGGCGATTTTGATTTAGAAGTTAGATTTTCGAAATTGTTGTTATTATTTGTGTAATTATGTCTTATATTGTTGCAGTTGTTGTTGTTGTTGTTGCTGTTGCTTTGATTCTCATGATTTTTTTTTTTATAGCTCGATATTTCTGTTTTGTGCAAAAGTGCTGCCAAAATATTTATTTTTCTTATATTTTCTTTTTGTTTTTTGCTTTACTTTTCTGGCGCAACAATTTTGGCTAAAGAATTTTGGCGCTGCTCTACGGAAAAGTTTATTTACAGCAACTTAAGCGTTGTGCACGGTGTGCGGTGAGCTAAATTTAGAGCAGATATTTCGAAAATTATTTATGCTCTTATTAATATAAAGCTAATTTTGACAGTTAAATATTTGCGAGATCATCATATTAATGTGCCAAATTAAAGTCCCATCTGGCACAGAAAATTTACTCAATTCAAATAATTTTACCCATTCCCCACCACCTCTCTCCAGACAATGGCAAACCTCAGAGGGTTAAAAGATGCCATGTAAAGCTTCTTTAGAACATGAGCCCTTCAGAATCCATATCCGTCATTTTGGAACCACCATCCGGAATTTTTAAAATTTTACTTCAGATTCGTAATTTTTTCAAATGCTCAAAATACTCTACTAGAAATATAATTAAATAATCGGATCTATGGATTGGAAAAAAATAACGAAATTATTGTTCTGCACACACTCGGCTATCGGAATTTTTGAAAAATATAAATAACAGTAGTGTCCGTCACATCTGAAATGTTGTTACTCTGAACTTCAATGAAGAAAATATTCTAGTTAAGCTTAACATTTGCTCAACTAATGCCAAAACTTAAGCAGCTTTGCTTTTTCTTTAGCTCATCTTTACCTATTCATGAATTTTTTTCTATAGGCTTATAATTATAAAAAACACTCTTTCGAGCGTGTTGCCAACGTCAGATTTTTTTTCCTCCTCTTTAGGCAAACAATATTTAAATTTATTCGCTTTAAAAGCAAAAAAAAAAAAAAAAAAATTAAAAAAATTTTGAGCGTGTTGATTTAATTTTTTGTCAGCTGCTTAATCGCTGTTGCCTTAGCGGAAAATGCAAATGTTTCAGATATTTTATAAAACCATTTCGTGCGTTAAATGAAGCAATTTGGCGCGGTTTTTTTGTTAATTTATGTTGTTCATAGAATAAGTCGCGCCAAAAAAAACGAAAAGAAACGAATTAGCATATATCTTATATTTAACATATTTAATATTTGCATAAAATTTTAGCATCGTTCACGGCAAGCGTTTGAAGGCTTAGTTTTTGTGTCATCACACTAAAAAGATTAAGTTTTACTCTGCATTTTGAGACCATAAAAATTGTTAACTATAAACGAAGTATTGCTTTGACGAAATTGAAATTTAGCATAAAATTTATTTTTGCAATATATTAAGGCAAAGTTAAAGCTTAGAAAGGAAACAAAAGTGCTTATTTGCATTTTAAATAATATTAAAAATAGACTTAAACAATTTTATGACATCTCATAAAAAAAAAACACTGTTACGTAAATGGTTTCAACATAAGACTTTAGTGATTTTTTTGCAGTATTTTTCTGTATTTTTATTAAACAGTTATTGCCTTTAGTAGTTAGTTGGCAACAAGCTATTTATTTAAACACATATAAACTATAAAGCGTGAATGCTTAAAAATTCAAAATATTTTTTATAGTTCAACTACTAGCTGCTTATGAACTTTAAAAGTTCAAGAACCGCTTATGAAATATAAAACATGGATGTTAAAAACTTTTAAAAAGCTTTAAAAGTGCCTTTTACGGACATTAATGTGCAAATTTTACAAAGTACAAGATAAAATGCCTAATTGACACTGTTTGAAAATGGTGTCATACTCATTAGCCACGCCTGTTCGAAAAGTGCAACATTACAGCGTACAAACAGTGCAGTCCATATAATTAACACGCTAAAACAATTAAGCTGCATTTTGCAAACAATGCTTTGTTTTGTTTTTTTTATTTTTGTGTTTGCTTATCTCTTCTAAAAGCTAATTGCAATAATCACAACAACAATCAATTTAAACTAAAAGCTAAACAGTGTTAAAATGCTGCAACACTAACAATTACATCAATATACTTCACTTAACGCCATGAAATTAAGTTGAAACTTTAAAGCACTAAAATAACAACAAATAACGACAGTTAAATGCTTACTCAACAAGAGAAACTTCAAAAAGAACTAATAAAAGTTACAAAAAAATTGTTTAAAATAAAGTTGCCATACAAATTTGTCAAACTTGAAGGTGCCAATTTAATATAAAGCTGTGTTGAAAATAATAAATAATGTGCACACAGTAGAAAAATAAAAAGTAAAATGTTTTGAAAATTAACGTTTTTAGAAGAAACATTTTTTAAATCCATAAAAAATATTTGCTTCTTTAAAAAAAAGTGTGTTGAATCTTAATTTTAAAATTTAACAAAATTGTTGAGCAACAAAAAAAAAAACTAAAAACAATAGCAAAATTGCACAGTACGTAAATTTTCTAAAAGCAGCATTTTAAGAAAAACAGGTTTTCAAAATTAATAAAAATATTTTTCTATTTTAGAAAAAAAGTGCTTTGTATCTATTTTTAAAATTTATTTAAATTGCGGAGTGTAAACAAAAACAAAAAATTAAAAAAAAATATAAATTAAAATAAAAAAAAAGTAATAAAAAAAATAAATCTGAATAGAAAACTTATTTTGTGTCTTATTTTTAAATTCATTAATATTATGGATTAACAAAAAACCAATTAAAATATATATATATATATATATACATATACAAATTAATAAAAATATAATCAAATAATTTGCGTCAAATTCTAAAAATTGCTGTCCTGATGCTTCTAACATCACCAGCCGTCAGCTGTACAAAAAACAACACCCTATGAACTCTACTAAAACGTGCGCGCCCTAAAACAATCAACTGCCACACGCTTCACACTTTTTCTGTTTCTATGCCGTAAATTATGTGGATTAAACTTGGATATCCATTTTTAAAATGTTTGTACTTATTTTAATATTTTTCGTTATTATAATATTTTTATATTTTTTATGTTTATTTTTTATTTTAATTTCAAGAATACATTTTTATAGTTTTTTATGGTAAAAAATCGTACACATATTTTTATTTATTTATTTATTATTTATTTCTTTATTTAAATGCTGAGCACATATGGCTTTATAGCAATTAATATTAGACAAAATTAATAGAATTTATATATGTACAATTACATTTTTTATAAAAATATAAAATTGTCAGGCTTTCATGCTTTCAGGTATATACAGTTGCAATCCGGTTAGCTTCTTAGTAGTAAATAGAATGATAGATTAGAACGGTGCTCCCATATGCCAGGCTAGACGGACGAGATCGAGCTTATAAGCAAGATAGACGAGGTCTTGCTCTGGATAATCAAAATATATCTATAGCGTGTATATCTGTATAAATATGGATTAGAGCACAGCTCACATATGCAAAGCTAGTCGTACGGCGTCAATCTGGCATATGCCAGGCGAAACGGACGTGGTCTCGCTCTGGATAATCATACATACTAAAACTACAAAGCTAGATTGTAGGCATGATTAGATTAGTGAATAAACGGATTCATTTAAAGAAATTGCATCTGAAACAAAATTAAAGTCCCCACAACCGCTACTGACTGGTTCGTTTTGCAAGTAATTATTTCTACAAAAGTTCATGTAAAGTAACTCAAAAGATCTTCTATGTCGGAAAGGAATATTAAAGTAAATTTTGCTCAGTAAATATTGACTGTCTACATATACGTACATGTAAAAGTTTGAAAATCCAAGTAGCATTTAGCATAATTATCCGATTACTTAAAGTAGAAAGATTTAAAAGTTGCAGACGATATTCATAAGGTGGTGAGTGATAATTAAGATTGCAGTAAAGATGGCTTAAGCAGAACAAAAGAAACTTTTTCTGAACTGATCTTATGTCACAACAATGTAACAACTATATCGAGGGCACCAAGCAATTGAAGCATATTCTAAAATAGGCCGCACTAGAGAGGTGAATAAGGTTTTTGTTATATAGGGATCATTACACTCTTTTGCCCATCGTTTAGTAAAACCTAAACTACTATTTGTTCGATTTATGATTTTATTAATATGAATATGAAAGCGAATTTTAGAATCCATATTTACTCCAAGATCAAGGAAAATATCTAAAGACTCTAATGTATGGTCACAAATTTTATAAATACATATGACAGGAGATTTTCGAGTTTCTTCATGTTAAGATTCATACGATTGACGTTGCACCAGCTATAAAGATGGTCTATGTCAGCTTGCAAGATAACGACATCATTAACATTTTTGAAAGGAAGAAATAGTTTCACGTCGTCTGCGTACATTAAAATACTGGAATGCTTTATGACAGATGGCAAATCATTTATAAACAGTAAAAAAAGAAGAGGCCCGAGGTGGCTTTCTTGAGGTTCACCAGAAGTGACAGGAAACTCATGAGTGTTCTATTGCATAAATAAGATTCAATCCATCTTAAAAGTGTTGTGGGAAATCCAGTAACTCAAGAATTTATGATTAAGAACATCAAAAGCTTTACTAAAATCTGTGTATATAACATCAGTCTGTAAACCTTTTCCAAAATTCTCAATGGTTTTGGGAAGTAAATTCAGGTAGGTTTATAACAGTATATTTTCCAGAAACGAATCCATGTTGGAATGGAGACAATAAAGATTTAACACTATGTGATAATTGTGAAGTAATGATTGCCTCGAAAAGCTTCGGCAAAGCGCTTAATTTTGCAATTCCACGATAGTTATCGATTAAAGACCTGTTACCAGACTTGTGCAACGGAATAATAAAAGACGACTTCCAGGCAACTGGAAAATAGCAAGATTTTAATGAAGAACAAAAAAGCAAAGTGATTGGAGTTATTAATTCATCACAGCAATATTTTAATATACATGACGGTATATTGTCGGGACCACTTTTATATGACGTTTTAAGAGCTTTTAAGTATGATAAAACCGTGTTAGTATCAATTATTGGGAGACAAATATCCCCAGATTGAACACTAAATGGATAGCTTAGATTATCATAGGATGAAGATGAATAGGTCGCTTTGAAAAAGTCAGCGAAAAAATTTGAAATGCTAAGTATTCTCTCTATCCGATTCAACAGTTTTATATTTCATAAAAGAAGGCTAGGAATCAATCTTGCGTTTTGTGTTGACAAAGTTCCAGAATGATTTAGCATCAGATTTGATGTTTAATTTTACTTTTATTACATAAATATCGTAAGATTGCTTGCACAATTGACGATACTTGTACTTAATAGAGGTATAAGAACCAAAATCTGTAATGCTATGAGTTTTTTGAAATTTTTTATAATGCATGGATTTTAAGTTTCTTAATTTTCTCAGTTCTTCAGTAAACCATACAGGACCAGATGCTTAACGTGCTTTTCTCTCTGGTACTGATGATAGAAAACAATCATTGAGAGTTATATTAAAAGCAGAGACAGCCGAATCAAGGTTTTCTGGTGCTATTTTTGTATAAACAATATTTAGTACGGATGTCCAGTTAATATTAGATATATAGTTTTTTAACAAAACATAATTGGCTCTTTTAAAATTTAACTTAGCAGGAGGTTGAGCAATACAATTCTTTACAGATTGTTTAGGAAAATTTAGAGCAATTTCTAAAGTTGGTTGGTACGGATCTTCAGGGAGCAAGATGTTATATTTGAAAGTATATAAAAAGAAATACTAACCAGTAAAGCAAATTTTTTGTTAATGAAAGCCACACTAACAAAATTACTTCCGATCTCAGCAGACTTATTCTAGTGATTGGCAATTGTAAATTTATTGATAATCATAAAATGTCTCAGTCTAAAATGATATCGAAAACTCCAACTTGACAAATCTGTCAACATCAGAAAAGCTCCCGACAAGGTTTAATCATAAGAATTTTTTTTCAATTTTTCAACTCCTTGTTAAGAAAAAACTGCATATAAAAGACTACTTTTTCAATGACCAGAATAAGGTTATAAATGATAAAAGCTTCAAATAGATCTTCAAATAGGAAATAATTATATTCGATTGGATTGTCGATATACAAATGCTTCAAATATTGCACAGACATTTTGTGAAAAAAATAAATGGTATTTGCTTAATATAATGGAACAAATTTAAATCTTCAAAATAAGTTATTTGTATTTTAAAATACAAATTTTTAAAAATATTAAAAATTTAACTGAAATTTCTTCAGCTCCAATGATGTTAATTGTAAAATAGACAAAATATATTTCCTTTTTAATGAAATTTCCTTCATGCTAATCATGATCTATGCTACCTACCATAATTGTCAAACTTAATGCAAATAATTTTCTGTCACTTGGCAAACTGAGTCTTCGTCCCACTTTGCGGAACTCAGCTTGAATTTGTTTTTTTTTTTTCTTTCCTCATAGTTTTGCATGCAGAGTTTTTAATTGTGTAATTTCCACCAAAATCCAAGTCATACGTGACTTTCAAAATATGCTCCATAAAGCGAACTTTTGCATGCAGCGGTGAAAGACCAAATGTATATCTCAGTTCTTGACACTCATCAGTTGAAGGTCCGCTCAATTTGCTTCCATAAGCGCCGCAAATAATGCACGATCGAGCGTATTTCGTGTCAGTTAATACCTGCGTTACCTTACCATCGACCATTGTGAGAAACAATTTATGGTGAATGTTGAAATTTTTCCCTCCAAAAATGAAGACGGAATCTTCCAAAGTATCTATTTGCGCAGTTTCCGCAGTTAAAGACAAATTTCACTGGTCTGCAGTATTTTGTAGATGGAGGACTCCGATTTTTCCTTATATTCGCAGTCTGCCTGTTCGTACTTGCTGCTTTGGAAGTTGATGGTTCTTCATAGGCTCCTTCAGTAGTAATGCAGTCAACCAGACGAAGGTGTACTAAAGACACCATAAACATATGCGCGTCGCTTACGCCTTCTTCAAGAGTTTGCTTGTATTCTTTTTGTGCCGTTGAGCCAGCGCAGCCCCATTTAGAGATCAGGTGTGAATTTCCACTGCAGAGCTTGATAACCTCTTCTGGCAAAGTTTGCAGTATTCTCTCAGCAGTATGATCCAACAAAGATTACAATTTAACCTCAGCTGATGTTTCTGTTATATTTCCTTCTTCTATTTGAGGCATGTAGCGGTCTTTCGCAGTTACGATGGTTCTGTAATTTAGGTGGCAGTGTTCAACGATGGCCATTGTGGAACTTATCACGTCTTCCACGGCCAATGCCGAATCAGGAGATAAGCACTTGGTGGCGTTGTCATTCTCCTGTGTTTTCTGAGGTGTTGGAAAGGTAGTTAATACTCTTCTTAGGCGATTTGGAAGAGCTTTTTCAGAATGCAGGTGCCTTTGTGCGGAGTTCAATTGCTGCAGATAGGTTTTTTCGACAAACTCTTTACCACAAGTTTCCGAGATCTTCTGAAGTTTTCTTCTTTGAGAGCGGACAGAACGCTCAGTGAAAGGCTTTGTAGGTCTTCCTCTCTTAGTATTCTATTCATTTCCATCTTCAAGATCGATATCAGAATCACTTCCCTCGTCTAATTGACAATCGTGTTCAAGAGTTTTTTTAAGCCAAGTTTCGTTTGCCAGCTTTCGGCATCGATTTTGAGCAGTGGTTAAAGCGCTTTTTTATGCTGTCTACAATATTTTTAACCTTTATTAATACAGCTTCTATAGTATTGTGACTGACAATATTTTCGCCAATGATAGCCGCGACGATAACATAATTTTTGAATTTGTTTACCAAATACAATTAGCAACAAAATTGTAAGTTACACTTTCCATAGCTGTTATGATTACGCGTAAGAATTTTTGTGGGAAATATATTTGCTATGTAGATGCGCGGCTTTATATATAAAAAATGTGCGCAAAAAGAATTCTACTTGTTAACCAATTAAGATTTCTACCTATGGCGTTACCTGCGGTTGCATTCATTAACTGTATGATTATGCTTAATTATGGCAATAAAAACGCATGATTAATACATTTTCGTGCAAATGTAAACACTTCAGCAAACGACATGCACTGGTTATGCCTGTGTCGTATAAAAATAGTTCAATTCATATAAGGTGCCTAGCTTATTTTGTAAAAAAGTGCTCTGCAGTGGTGAATGGCGGTTTTAGTATATTCGGGAAAAAGTTTTGAAATACTTTAAGCTTCCTAAAAAATATAACCAAGCTCTGCCGAGGCACGACGGTATATGAGTTTTCTCAGATTTTGTTTAAAAAATATACTTTTAAAAATATATCTGAAAAAATACTTTAAAACATAAATTGAAATAATATTTTTAATTTTTTTTTGAAGGCATTTTACTGAACTTAATTAAAAAAAAAATGTTGCACCGTTAAAAAGTTACACGTCTTCAAACTTCAACAAAATATGTAAAAAATTCAAATTCACAAAAAAATGAGAATGGACCTTTTTGTTTTTACGCCGTTTAGTACGCTTCCGTTGACCTATGAAACATATGAAAATTTGCATGTTTCTTAACTAAAGTATGCTTAACAAAACTGCATCATTAGATTTTTGAAACAATGAAATGTGAAAATAGATTTTTGGCTGCCGAATTTTGCCCGTGCAGCTCTGTTAGTCAAAATCATGGTGAAATTAATAAGATATACGCTTGTGAACAATTGACCGTAGCTGTCAAAACGAAGCTGAGAGCTCATACAAAATCTGCTACCGCTCTCTATTTTTGAAGAGTGAGTTTCTCAAGTGAAGTTAATGATACGCACTATGAGTAAAATGAAAAGTTAACAAGTGTCAGATAGAATCCACTTCCATCAACTAATGCCTTTTATACACAGAGCAATTCAAAAACGACGCAATTTCAACAAATGTTGCTTACCCATGCAAGTATACCGAAACCTTCAGATAAAGCAACTTTTCCACAACTAGTTGGCAGCACGTTTACGATAAGTTTTATGCAACACAACTTGCTGCAATTTATATCAGCGACTTGTGTTTTTCTTGATAATTTAATACGATTGTGTACTACACCGAGAATAAAGCTTATGTTAAATTGAAAAAAACCTAGTATAATTTATAAGATGGCTTTGGCAGTTTTCAGCCTCCCAAGTACTTCATCAAAACGCCTAAGTTTTACATGTTGACTTGCCAATTTTTGTTTGGTTGATAAATTAACCAAGTATTTGGTAGTTTTTTATACACTACTTTTAAAAAAGAAATTGAATTTAAACTTTTTTCGGATTTTGGCTTTTTTTTATTTTCCTTTTTTTTTTAAGCTGCTGCCTCTCGTTCTGTGGTTTGCTTTACTGATATCGGCAACAACACAAATTTTTCTTTTATCAACACCGTTTTTTTTTTTAGAAATTAATGACTTCTCGGCTTTTCTGGCTACTTGACGTCTATTATAACAAGAACATTAAATCAAATTAAACTAAATATCAAATACAAAAATTTTACCTTTGCATGCCGTTGAGATTCGAACCCACAACCAACCGATACCATTGTGTATGAAGTCACTACACTACGCATTGAGCCAAACTCCTTCGTTACGCGGAGTGATTTATTGAATATTAATAACTACTGAAGCTATGCTGCAGCTATCAACAGAATACTGTGACATACTGCATCTGTTAATACAACATCTGTTAACATCTGTGAATCAAATATTTTTTTGGCAGGGTATCGAAGTAAGTGTGATTTCAAAGCAATGTATTAAACAATAAATTGCTTAGGTGAATTAACATAGCTGCAGTTATGCCAGCAAATAGTGGCAAGGTTGCTTGGATCAGTTGGTAGAGCGATGGACTGGCACCAAAAGTTCTAGGGTTCGATTCTGCACGGCGGGCAATTGAACTTTTTTTTCTTTTTTTCTTTTCTTTTTATTGGTGAAATGTAATAAAATTTACTGGTGTGAATATTAACTTGTGTTTTTTAATTTACTTTATGTTATTTTTGAATTAAAAAGTGGTTTTATTACAAAAAAACCATTAAATTATCAAATCTATACTTCTCTCGTGTGTCTAATGACGCAGCTGTGTTTTTTTTTTTTTGCAGAATGTAGCTCAAAACTCTGCTTAAGCCATCCATGCTAGTTGTTTTTTAATTTTGTGAATAAAATATTTTTTTGGACAAGGTATCGAAGTATGTGCTTTCAAAGCAATGTATTAAGCAATAAATTGCTAAGGTGAATAAGCATATGTTTATAATTCCCATACAATTCTCTTTACCAAAGCCGACTTAGGTGATTTACCTATTCCTTTTTTTCTCGGTGTACTTGTTGTGGTGGGTTGTGTGGCATTGTATTTTTTGAGTATAGAAATAGGAAATAGTTTCATCTTCACTTGAACACTAGAACTCATTTTATATAATTTTTATTTATTTTTGTTTAAAATGCTTCAATATAAATGTTGCATTGTGTGTGACTTGCTCATCTGAAAGCATAGTTTGCAATAATGTTTGGAATTGCAGTTGTGTGCAACTTTCTAAGCAATTGTGTTGCAGTTGGATTCCTTTTTAGTTTATCCGTATGGAAAAGCCTTAACTTTGTTGATTAGATGGCGTACTCCTTAATCGTTTTATTTATTTGGTAAATTATCAAACCAGGTGCAAGCACAGTCTATGATTGAGAGCAAATGATTCAAAAAGAAATTTGTAAATAAAGTGATATCGGTGAGCATGGGCGTAGCCATGATTTTGTTGAGGGGTTCAGGGGAGACATTTTTTCATGTGACTGAATAATTAATACAATATGTCAGCCGTATGCTAGTAATAATAAAATAAATAACTCTTTAATAAACATTACTAAATTAAATGCTTTTTGATTATTAGAAAAAATGTTGTGAATTTTTTAATTTCATACTAAAATTTTTATTTTTCTAATGTTAAGGGGGAAACTTCCCCCTCCCCTGCCCTACCCTCGCTAGGCCCATGTCTGTGAGTATTTATCTAAAACATACACACCTGTTGCTGTTGAAGCGATTTTTGTTATCAATTTCATTAATAATCTTGAAAAATAAAAACTTTTTTATTAAGTATTAGGATTTTATTGCTTGGGACCCTCTCAATAGGATATATATTACATACTTTACCTTTTTGTCGCAGTTACTGCATTGATCTTAATAGAATGATATAATTTCATGAGAACTTTTTTCATTTTGCTTGGAACGTTTTACACTTTACCAAAAATGCCCTTAATTTCGGAGAAGACTTGAAAAAATCTAATATCTCCGAAAATTTAACGAACGTTATTCAGCGTTGCGTAAAGCCCAAGCTTACATAAGTTTCCCACACCAATGACGTGGTAACTTTGAGCAAATCTTTCCCAGCTTAACATGTGCCTATCTTCTCCACTTGGACACAATAGCAATTATATTATTAACACACAGAATATGTATTATTTGCATATTCTGAGAATAAAATAAACACAAAAATAATGGAAGTGTCCACACGGACCAAGAAGCAGAAACCTTAAAAAAAAGTAGCAGAAATAATCTACAAGTCAAGATATTAAAAAAGTTATCACAAGAAAAATAAATACGGAGCACCGAAGGAGCTACTGAGTGACCAAACAAATGAATAAACGAATGACGGCTGGTAGTAGAACAGGTGCCACGATGGCGCAGCAAACGGTGTTGAATGGGCGTGTGTGCTGTTGTTGTTGTTGTTGTTATTGTATACCTGGCCCAGCCATAACACAACCAGCATCTGAAGGTGCGCTACTCTTCACAGCTGCTTATCACGCCGACTGTTTGGACTGTTTATGTGTCCCACTGTCTGTCCAAGCAGTGCGTTTGTGTGCGCTGTTTGTGTGTCTCACTGTCTGTTCAGCAGTGCGTCTGTTTTAGCTCTTTTATGTTTCTTTATTTTTTAATTTGTTTCCTCTTTATTTCTTGACTTTTTATGCGGTTGAGTTTTTGTCTTCCTGCTTTTGTGGCTTGCCTGAAATATCATTCAACAAATGATAAGCAAGAAATTAGACACAAACAGCAGGGACAGACCGAGCATACATTTGACGTGCGCCGCCTGTCTGCGGCGGCGGTAGCGGTGGCGGCAAACAGACTCCGACAAAACGAACCCTGAAGACACCGCAGCGACACATGTTTTCTTGCTGCTCTCTTAATTGAATTGAATAAGGTTCCATGGCTGGCTGAATGAATGGATGAATGGTTGGATGCTTCCTTGCAAGGAAGTTGCTTGTTTTGCATAATAACAGTGCTTAAGTTGCAGTCCTAATGAAGGACAAGCAGCAAAATATGACAGCACAAATGATAAAGACAAAAAAAAAAAAAAGAATAGGACGACAAAATAGGACGAGGCTATAATTTTGACTCTGATGCATGTGTTTAGATAACAGCACGAAGATGTAATGATAAGCGATCAGTTGCCGAGGCTATAAATTAAGCCAGTTGGTCAAGATAAAGTACACGCATGCACGCAGCTACGTATGCATCAGGAAGAAAGGAGATTTTAATTAGGGTCTTTTTAGGGACAATGCAAAGTAGCTGCTTCTAATGACATTTTATTTTAATTCTGCCCTCTTTGAGAATACTGCTTTATTCCGTTATTTTCTACAAAAAAAAAAAATTGAATTGTGTGCTTCTCTTGAAAATATTGGTCTAAATATTAGAAAAAATGGAGAATTTTTGCACTCCGTCAAGATGGACGTTACGAAAATTCTGCCCTCAAATGCTACCAACTTAATGCGAACAAAGTGACATGTAAGGAAATTATTTACCATTATCCTTGACATATCATTAAAGATTTAGCTCTTTTACGGAACTCATCAAGATTTATTAGAAAAATGTTTACGCAAAACACATTAGCAGTAGCGCACGTACAAAAAAAAAAATGTAGGAGGCTTTTAATGTTTTTATTTACAGACACATTAAAATTTTTAATTCATTACATAATCTTTGGAGTGAAATGTCTATTTTTTTTTTAGTTTGGGCAGTTGAATTTAAAATGCCCTCAATATTCACTTCTACAGTCCTGTGAGTATTTAGCAGAGCGCGCTCATTGAGCCTTTCTCCTCCGGTTTTACTTCTTACATATTAGACTGGCCATGCCATTGTATAAAAAAGTTAAATTTTTTGAAAATCAAAGATATGACTAGTTTAAAACATGAGGCTTGGGATAAAAACCAACATGTGTTAATATGCCCTTGATACGAGGACGCCGAATCACCGCGATTTGACCATTTTGTTTGTTATTGAAAAAAAACAACAAAATTAATTGACTTTTTACATATTTCTCGAGTTTTTGCCCATAAAACTTAATTTTATGTACTTAGAGACGGTGTTAAATCGGAAAGTAGGCATTATTGACATTACAACAAACACTACCCACTGAACCATAAGCGAAGGTTTTGAGTAAGGTGAGAGTTTTGCGAACGTTTTTGGTTAGAATTTTTTTTTAAAATTTTTTATTTTGTCGCTTAAAAGTGCTTGCTATAAAAGATTAAATTCGTGAAAGCTTTAAAGCAGTGTCGGGCAAAATTGAGAAACCTATTCACATGTGATTGAGCTAGATTTGCTGCCGACGTCAATGTTTTCACATGTACACAATAAAAATTTCGTGTGGCGTACGAACAGTAGCCGAGTTATGATTTTGGTTCGTGCTTATGAGAAGCTGTGAGCTTAATTTTGCTATTCAAATCATGTCAGTTGACGTTAAGCATTCAAGAAGGCAAGAACTCGCTTCGCAACTACAGAGAGAAAAATGTTTAATGATAAATGGATGCTAGATTTCTTTTTTATAGAAAATACAAACGCTGTAGCGCAATGTCTTATATGCGAACGCACTGTTTCTCGTTCCGTATTGATGTATGTGCAAAGGCATTACTCGGTTTGTCACGCACAATTCAATTTAATTTTAGGAGAAGAACGAAAACTAAAGCTTTTCGAATTAAAAGCTAAATATTTTTTAAGGTTTATTGCTGATGATTTTAATCAAAATATAAATAATTCTTATATTCATCATAATATTTCTTCATTACAATTTAAAAAGGCATCCTATGCTGTGTCATTGGCCTTGGCAAAAAAATGCCGACCGTATGAAGATGGTATGTTTTTTAAAGAATTAAGTCAGGTTGTTTTCAGTTTTTTTGGGGAGCAAGGAAATGAAATGCAACAAATTGTAGAACAAATACGTTTATCCAGACGAACAATAACTCGCCGAACGGAAGTTATTTGTAAATATTTATATTTTACCACTGAGCAAAGGTTATTAAACTGCAAATTTTTTTCTATATGTCTTGACGAGAGCACGGACATAAATAACTTAAGCGTATTAATCATATGTGTTAAGTCAGTTGATGAAAACTTACAAACAACAGAGGAAATACTCTCCGTTGTTTCAATGCATGGGCATGTTACAGGCGAAAACCTCTTTAAAATACTACAACAAAATGTTTTTTCACTTTTTAACAAAAAAAAGTTGACTGCGATTTGTACTGATGGAGCCAGAGTGATGACTGGAAAAAATCAAGGGCTGATAGGTTGGTCAATGAAAAATAATATAAAAATTCCAGCTTTTCATTGCATTATCCATCAGCAGTCGCTTTTTTCGAAAGAGTTAAACCTTTCCTATGTAATGGAAATAACCATCAAAATATTAATGCAATTCGAGGGGGGCATAATGCACTACGGCACAGAAAATTTAAAGATTTTCTCGATGAACTTGATGCCGAGTTTGGTGATTTAATTTTGTTCACAGAGGTTCGTTGGCTTAGCCGTGGTAGGAGCTTGCAACGCCTTTTTGATTTGAGGAATGAAGTTTTACTGTTTTTGGAACAAAATTTCTTTTCAAAATCGGATGATTTAATTTCAAATCTTAAGAATAAAGATTTTTTATTAGACTTAGCCTTTTTATGCGACCTTACTCTTTTATTAAATCAATTAAATCTGTCACTGCAGGGTAAAAACAGACATATTTTTGAGCTAGTGCCTATTGTAGAACACTTTGAGCGCAAACTAAATATTTTAATAATTCAATTAAAAAATAATGATCTGTCCAATTTGGATAAAACCAGGATAATATGGTCAGATAATTTAAATTTTAATAAATTAATAGACTATACAAGGATTGTTGAAGAGTTATTAATAAATTATAACAAAAGATTTCAAGATTTTCAGATAATTAAAACCGCAATTGAATTGCATAATAATCCTTTAATTTGCAAAATTAACGACCAACCAACAGAAATACACGCAGAGCTAACAATGCTGCGCAATGATATAAGCCTTCCCTTGGAAATGGGTCAACATTTTTGGAAACAGGTAAGAGAGGAAACATATCCAAATATTAAACATGAAATCTTCAAAATATATTCTATGTTCAGTTCCTCATACGATTGCGAGGTTGGATTTTCAACCCTCAAAATTATCCAACATAAATTTAGAAACCGTTTATCAGATGAACATATCTCAGATTTACTGCGCATTAAAAGTTATGAAGGCAACATAAATATAGACGATATAATAGAATTTGAAAAGTTACTATAAAAATAATAATAATAATAATAATAATAATAATGATAATGATAATAATAATTATAATAATAATAATAATAATAATAATAATAATAATAATAATAATAATGATAATGATGATGATGATGATGATGATGATGATGATGATGATGATGATGATGATGATGATGATGATGATGATGATGATGATGATGATGATGATGATAATAAAATAATAAATAATAATAATAATGATAAATAATAATAATAATAATAATAATGATAATAATAATAATAATGATAATGATAACAATAATAATGATAATGATAATAATAATGATAATAATAATTATAATAATGATAATAATAATAATTAAAATAATAAAAAATGATAATAATAATTATAATTATAAATCATAATAATTACAATTATATAAATAAAACATAAAAAAAATGCATTTTATTTACAGTGTAAATAAAACCAGCGCTGTCGCTCTCTCATGGACACAGACACAAGCTTGCATGTTTATGTATTGTTTTGCCCGACACTGCTTTAAAGCCATAAAGAAAAATTGTACATATTTTGCGAAATTCATTAAAAACTTATTTTGAGTCGAAAATGAATCATTTTTGTATCATTTCAGTAGGTAAGACTTCCTTGCAAATTAACCATTTTTTGTACATAAATGAGTTCGGAAATGAATCATTTATGTTTCTTTTTTGCATTCTGAAATGAGTTCAGACAAGAATAATTTTTTTTATCATATCAGTAGGAAACAATTTCTCATAAACGAACCATTTTTTGTTCATAAATGAGTTCACAAATGAATCATAAATGTTACTTTTTATATTCTAACATCAGTTAAATAAAGAAACTTAAAATGAAAATGTTAACCTTCGTACAAACGTCATATGAACTTTTTTACCAGTGCGAGATGGATGTACTGCTACACGTATGAAAATTTTCAACATTTCAACATTTCTATCAAAAATTAAAATCAGGCCCAAATAGAATGAAAACCACGAAAAAATTCCATGCAAAAAAGTAATCAAATAAATTCCCCAATTAATAGCTTAACTATTTTGATATTTCTATATATAATTTGGAAGTTTGTCAAATTGAAAAACAATCACGCCTTTCCCCTTTGAAACATCAATATCATGAAAAACACAATGCGTGAATTCCAGCCCAGGTATATTAATTCTATTAACCCAATGATTAATATGATCTCTAATTTTAGCAATAATCATTTCTTCTTTAACAAAATATTGATAAAATTTATAATTCAAAAAGGTTCTTTTTTCAACTCATTACTGAACAAAAAAAGCTTTGTTTTTGAGAGGCAATTCAGTCCAAAGATTGATACAAAAAGGGCTCATTTTCGAGTGCCGAAAAATAACTTTTTATGGTTCTTTTTTTAACTCATTTCCGAACAAAAAAAAGTATAATTTATGGTTCTTTTTTTAACTCATTTGCGAACAAAATAAAATTCAAAATAAATGATACACAAAGGGTTCATTTATGAGTGCCAAAAATGAACGTTTCTACCCAAAAAGGTTCATAAATGAATTCAAAAACGGTAGTTTTGGTTCACTGGGTAGATGTTAAAAATCGGATCAGAATACATGTCGCACCGCTTGATTAAAATTAAAAAAGTTAAATCTAAAATCAGAAAAATTTGCTTTATTAAATTTTTATTTGACTAAATGGTGCACAAATCGAAATTTAATATAACTTTATTAATTTGATTAATCTAAATGTAATATAAGTTTATTAAATGCTTATTCCATAAGTGAGCATTTTGTGTGAGATGTATAAACTTGACGGAAATGTTCCACAACTTGAAGTACGAATTGCTTATTTTCTTCATCGTAGGTCAGTGCCCGATTAAAGTCTGTAATTAATCTTACATCCTTTTCGGACACATCGTTTACGACCAGGCTCGCCGAGAGGGGGGGGGGGGTGTTTCCCCCCGGGCCCGGAGTTTTTAGGGGGCCCGGAGAGGCGGGCAAAAAAAGTAACAAAAAGCTAATTTGTTGTAGAGGCAGAAAAGTTCATATTTCTTCTTTGTTTTGTATTTACGATATCAAACATTATCGTGCGTTACGTCACAATAACAAATAATAAAATGTACTTAATTTGTCATGGTGTGTGACTTAAATATCACAACGCACTATAAATATTAACTAAGAACTAAACAATAATTTTCGCATGTATCTTGCAATAGCTTGCATTGTTTAATACATTTATAATTGCATTTTTTTTTTGTGTTGAAAAGATTTTGAAGGGGCCCGTATGTTGTAACCCCTGGACCCGAACTTGGCACTCTGCGGGCCTGTTTACGACAGTCAAATGTTGGCAGATTTGTTTTCCGACACAATAATTTTCTGTACCTTGACCAGTCAAGGCATCTAATTTCAAGAAATCAGTATCGATTTGCAAACGAATGAAAAATCGCTTGGTACGTGAAGAAACGAAATCACTTTCGTCTTTGTTCGCATACGAAATAATTTCTTCGACAGTTGCAACGACTTGTTTGGGAATATCAGTTTCTTCGATTTGTTTACTTTCTTCTTCAACATTACCAAGAGCTTGAACCATTTTGCGTTTTACATCAAATGAGATTTGATCAGCTAAAAACGCTAGACCAGCCGCTTCCTCTGAAAAATACCACAGATGGTTTTTAATTTTTGTAAGTAAGGTACACGAAGCATGCGCATCAAAATACGAAATGGCATCCTTTATTTATTGTAAGTCTTGGCGTGGGAATCAATAGCATTCACGAATCCACAACAAAAAGGAATATGAATGCGTGTCAAGAAAATACAAATATTGTGAATGCTATTCAATTCAGATGCTGTCATTTTGAATTGCTCGCGGAGAAGGAAGATTTTATGGCAATAAATGTATTTGGACATGAATCTTGCATGTGACGATGCTCCAGGTAGACGCAACTGTGAAAAATTTGAAGCAATTTTGCTATAGTTAAATATACCATAGCACAGCTTCTGATCCAATTTCTAATCATACTCTTCTAACTTCGCCACACATTTCATCAATGGTTATATTTCCAACTTCATTTAGAAACCATGCTCTGTCGTTGAGGGTGGTTGTAACATTACGGCAAATGTTGAGGTCATTAAGATTGGTTTCTCAAGCCGAAGGATTAGAAATTGGCTTTATCTGGCTTGTTTGTTTATTTCAACAGACATTCGGAAAGAAGCCTATTTAAATGAAAAAGTCAAAGAAAACTCCAATGATTCAAATTAGATATTAAAAATCATTGCGTCAGGCATTGTTCCACAAAAAGGTTCTAAGGAAATGTCTCAAAGAAATATTCCAAAGAAATCCCCAAAATAAAGGCCAAATTCAGAGCATGACTAAGTAGTAATGAGTTGAATTACTAAGACATAAAAGTCAAAAGTAAAAACAAATTCGGTTTGATATTCATTTATCTGCTTGGATTTTATTCGCTTAGATATACGTTTCATCTCTTGATTCTAGCAAGAATCCAGCAAATTTTGTGACTCCAACGCCACAAGGAACAGATTTTCTAATCTGTTTATGATACTCGAGCCGGATATTGGTAGAAATTCAATATTGATCATCAATCGTTGGCAAAAGCTAAAGGCCTTGAACTGAAAACTCTGCCAAATTTGGAAAAAACTACTGTCTAAAATAATTTCACAAGAGATACAATATAAATCCAGTGTGGATAGACAATCTTTAGGCCAACGAATGGCAATAATGAAGAATAGTAAAATAGTATTTAAGCTCTGATAATCGTGTCCATCTTGCCGATCTGCGCACTGAACATGGAACTATTTCTTGATCGGTGGTAAAACTGATTATTCTGCCACGAACTTCGTAAATATGGTAGATGTATGTTACTCGGCCGTGTTTTCGTTTGGGTGGTGTTATCATTTCCGTTGTGGGGAAATTAACGTACTTAATCTCTCTTTCCAGCAACCGAGCAATGTCGAGCATTGAGAAATTACCCTCTAAGGTCGCCCTAAAATGTTGTGTAAAGCGATCGTCGCTGGAAACGTTGCAGATCGGTTGCGGTTAATGCTGCTATTTCAACATTGCTCTCAGTGTCTCTCCTTAAACCGGAAAACCGACGAGTTCTCCAGTGGCGCGCAATGCGTTAGATTTGATGGAGCACATCACACCATGCTGCAACTTGGTCGGGCTAAGAATGGGGAAAAGTCGTCACCACGCAAGATGTAGCCAGGCCTCGTTTGTTGTCTGAGACGGGCACCGAGGGGAACTTTGCTGCCCGGCCTAGCGTGCCGCAGTTCGCATTGAGCGTTGATGGGGATTTAGTACCTAGAGAAGACGAAGACAACGAGGCGTGATTGGAGTGATTCATTTGAAATGCCGGAGAGTTTCAACGATGCTTTCGATTTCGATATATAGATTATAATATAACAATATTGCGCTTTAAGCGAGCAGCAATGTTATAGGATTATATAAATGTTTGTCGATTAGAGCCCTGCATGAGTTTGCTTTTTCGCCTCCTTGAATATATTCTCTTGCTATAGAATAAAAACAATTTCCTGTATACCATTTCTGCTTTGGTCATACCTGCTCATACACTCTCTTTGTTTTATTCAGATATAAGAAACGAAGAGAATAAGATCACGATGCTTTACTAACACCAGCAGTTAGCAAATAAAGCAATAAAAAATAACAAAAATATCAGTGTTCATACCCTGAATATTTAGCGAATATTTTTTTATTCGTTCGTTCGTAGAAAATATATGTTTTTTGTATTGGGACGCAAAGAATGGTAGTAGGTAGGGGATAGGTGTGTTCAGGAGAAATATTAAGGGGCAAAAAATAATAGGACCAACTCATATATTTGACCCCTCTAGGAGTTCAGCTACGGCCGATATAAACTATTTTCTACAGCTTTTGTGTTTTTTGTATGGAGATCCACAGAAGGGTGTCAGATAGCGGGTAGGTGTGTTAGGAAGAAATGTGAAGGGCAAAAAATAATAGGACCAACTCATATATTTGACCCCTCTAGGAGTTCAGCTACGGTCGATATAAGCTATTTTCAACAGTGTTTGGGTTTTTTCTATGGGAGGTAGCGAATAAAGAAACAAAAAATAACACAAATATGCATTAAGAATAACAAAAAGCTTATTGCGGGGAAACCCAACATATTAACTCTTATTCAGGTCACTGCAGCAAATACCTGAGTATTCGTGTAGTTTATTAAGTGCTCAGAGAAAAAACTGAAACAATGCCTCAGCGGCAAATGGGCAATACACTTCATCGATGAAAGGCAATACACTCGTAGGCGGTAATATACACATGTTCGTATCCACTTTCAATTTACTTTTAGAAGACAATGGCCGCTTTGTAGATAGACGGGCAACATTTTCTATTACAAAATATGCCAACGAGTATTCAAGCTTCCTACTCAAGCACAGAGACAAAATTTTTGATTACAAAGTATGCAAACAAGTAGTCAAGCTTCCTTCTTCCATATACAACTTCACGTTCAAATTCATATACGAATAACATAACACAAGTGTACTGTCCATGGTAGAATAAGACAAATTAGTAGTTAGTTAGTAGTTAAAATTCTCTTTTGTGCTGGGTACCGCACCTGCCAAAACCAGGTTTTTACGAATAAAAGCAAAATAAATAACAAAATTTGCAAATTATAATATTCTATGTGTTTGACAGCTGCGGTACCCTCCGCTTCGAGACGACGCCACCTTGGGCAAGCTCACCTCTGTGCCCAGTCCTACATTTTTGAAGCGAGGTTGCAGGAAGCTCGACTACTTTGTAGCACACTTTGTAATTAGAAAATAAGTCGGGTTCCCTTCAAATCGCACGCTTTTAAAGTGAGGTTGTAGGAAGCTTGACTACTCCTAGGCATATTTTGTAATCGATAATGTAGCCCGTCTGCCTACAAAGCGGCCACTGTCTTCTTAAAGTAAGTTAAAAGTGGATACGAACATGTGTACATTACCGCCTGCGTGTGTATTGCCTTTCATCGACGAAGTGTATTGCCCATTTGCCGCTGGGTTGATGAATATTCGTATACCATCAACACATATATATTATATATATTAAATATAGAAAAATTCAGAGTAGAGTTGTGTTGATTTTTGAAAAAATACCTCTCCAAAATCTTTGAAAAATACATCAGAATTGTTGGTTTGAAATTCCTCAAAATACAAAATTCATACCATTAGAAAATTCTCTCTCATGCTCTTTCAACAGGTGGTAATAAGCGTTGAAGTCATCGAATTTTCGTAATAATTTTCTTAAAAATTTCACTTTGGAGAGTAGTAAAACAAAATTTACCTATCGAAATGCTATGTTTCTTATAGCAAAAGATGGCAAATTTTATTGTCTTTTAAGCAAAAGCAAATTGGTAAAAATCGTTTCATCAGTTTCTTAGTTAAATGCAAAATACTAAAGAAGAAATTTCATGTTTTTTCGAAATAATGCATTTTTAGCCAAAAACCCTTTAAGCGTTTTTGCACGACCATTTGCCGTTTGTTAATATTGAAGTGTTGTATACCAAAATTCATGATTTTAAAAGTAGAATCAGAAATCGGCGTGTCCCGGGATCTTTTTGAAAAACGTTGAAAAAATTAAACGGTCTAATATAGAGTGCCTATAGAACCAAATTTTGGCACAACTTCTATAAGCATGATTTTTTAATTTAATTTCATATAAAAATAAATTGGACAAAACGAAAGCATACTGATTAAGGTACAACGGGTTGGCTGCTGAAATCCGGACACTACTCGGCCCAATTTTTGTTTTTTTTTTTTGTCCTTAAAATAAAAAGCATCTAAAAAGTTCAACAAAATTCGACTTTTAGTCATTATAGATAAATGAGCGCTTGTAGAATTTGAGTAGCTTTTATAACTAGCTTCTTCAAAGCTTCTATAAAGCTTCGAAAGCTCAATTTCTTTCGAAGATTTTGCAAGATTTCTAAAAAGTAATATAAGACAAACTACATAAAAGATATACCGCTATTTGATAAAATTTTAAAGAAATTTATAACAAATTTTTTTTATAATGAAATTTAGAGCACGCATAAATCGTATTTAGTTTGTCACATGCCAAAAACAATCAGTTCTTATAAAAAAAAGAACAACAACAATCATATTAAAACACTTAAAAAATTTAATATAGCATTAAAATTGTTGGTTCTTAATAACTATAATTATAAAATTAGTAAATTTTGTTGTTGTCATAAAAAAAAAAAAAATGTAGCAAACAACAACAAAAAGAGTAACATAAAAAATGATCATTAAAAATATATTAGTCGAAATAAGCAGCAACCAACAATGTGGATACTTATAATTAAGAACAAAAAAAAAAAAAAAAAATGACTGCAATAAATATGTTTGTTGCTTTTGTTTTTGCACTTTTAAGAGTCTGCTTTAATTGTTGCTATAAAAAAATAAATATTTTTATATGCTGTTAAGTTTATGGATATTTTTTCCATATGGCAACCTTTTGCGGGGTGTAGTTTTAGTTGTTTGTGTGTTGATTTTTCTACTTTAGTGAGCATTGTTGTTATAATAATAGACTTTACTTTTTTTTTTTTGCATTATTGAAATAGAGAAAAACAAATGAGTCAGCTTTGGGGATGGCAATGAAACTAGGATGTCAATAAAATGGGTATTAATAAATTTCAACATATATTTCCGTCAAAAATTTTTGGCTTGAAGTTGATCTGGAACTTTAAATATTTTGCAAAATATATTATTTTTGTTTTCTTAGATCTTAAATAACATATTATTTTGTAATTTCGTCGCTCTGCCGAGTGATTTTTATGTATAGCACAACAACATAAAAACATTTTTCTAATTAAATACTTTGTCATTGTCACGAGCAGGGGCGTAGCGAGACCGTTTTGGTAGGGGGGCAGCATGATAATATGGCCGACTGTGTTCCTATAAATTCCGACTGAATTTTTTTTAATTCTGTCTACATATTACATGTGCTGCGCAAAATAAGCAGAGAAAACGATTTTAAACATCTTTACTCTTAACTGCTTGCCATATTTTAAATTTTATTAAAAAACCACAAAAAATAGCAGTCTTCTAACTTTAAAGAGTTACGGCTTCATTAAATAAAATTTGAATATAGAGCCTTAAGGAGTTGCGCAATCAAAGCCGGTTGGACTCAGCAGAAAAACTTAAAAAGCTTTTTTCTCGAAATTGTATTTTCGAAGTTGCTTGTATAAAACTAAAACACGTATTGTTTTTACTTCAGTTGATCTTGTAATGGGTTCCGCTGTCAAAGCGCAATCACATTTTTTCCGAAGGGTCACCGGAAATGACGTTGCAATGGGAGAGTTTTAAATATTTTTAATAAAAATTTCCGACATTTTTTGTAAGGCAATAAAAAGTTAGATAAAAAAAAATAGTTAAACATATGCAATTTCTTACCCGAGGAAAGCCATGTAAGTCCTTGATCGCAACTAAATTTGACTATGAAACTGTGGTCTTTAGTTAAAATATTTATTTGAAATATTTGGCGTATTGCCAAATTGATTCCAATCCGAACAAAAAATTCTATAATAATAAAACAGTTTTATATCAACATTTAAAAATCAAAATTTTTTTATTTTTCGTACCAATTAAGACAAATACATATCTTAATTAATAAAAATATACATAACATCACATAACCGTCACTTTGCACGGTTCTTAAATAATTTTTTACTAATTTTAGTTTGCTAAATGTCCTTTTGTTTCCTGCAACAGTAACTGGTGCAGTACACAGCAAACGAGACATTTTGTTAATATTACTTAGAGCTTTTTTATTGCGCTCTGAAATTTTGCATATTCCAGACTGAGTTTCTATGCCTTCACAAAGACTGAATAGGATTTCTAATTCTGATTCTACTTGATATTTATCCACAAAGCAGTTTTTTGGTAAAAATTGTATTGACTCTTCTATTCGATTTAGAGTCGAATCAGAAGCAAACAGAACCGGATCAAAGAGTTCACACAAAGGCTTTATAGATGCAATAAAATTTTGTAAATTTTCTTGCATGAGAGAACTTAAGGGGGTCCTCTGGTAATCCGAAAAAATTTTTTTTCATATTTCTATTGCTCAGATACTCAAAAACATTTTCCCAAAAGGATTTTTCAAAATTCGAAATAGTTTAGGAGATACAAGCATTTTTGTGTAGGTATGTTTTCGTCAAAATAACGCATCAGCAAAGTTGTTTATTTGCCTGCAGTCATTAGTCGAAAATTCTGTGGAATTCTTCCAAAATATGTATTGATATTACAAAATATACACACACAGTATGTATACATGCAGTATGTATACATGCATGTTTTGATTTAGGGGTTGAAATGATTTTGAGCCCAGGTGTTCACATGAAAGAAGCAAACGAACGAGATTCAGTTTATTTTCGAACGCTGAAAGCTACGCGTGCGCGATAACTGCTGTTGTAAAATAAAAGAAAAATCGTTTTGTGTTTTTTTTTTGCTATGGATAAAAAAAGCCACCCAAACGCGCCGCGTAAGTACGCGTATCGAACAAAAAAGAGGCATTTCCGTGGAAACCAGCACTCCCAAGTAGAGGACACCGACTTTGCCAGCACATCGGCCAAAAAATTGAAGAAAACGCAAGACAATGAAGTCATCATCGAAAACAACCTCCAGTTCTGTTTCTTGGAATTTTTTTAATTTTTCCAAACGCTTGCTGCTCTGGTTATCTGCGCCCAATGTAAACAAAAAATTCGATTTGGAAAAACATGTATGCGTGGAGTCGGCTTCAAAGTGAGTCTGCAGTGCCAATGTAAAGCTACACAGTATATTAATTCTTCGCCGGTGGTCGGTAAATCTTTTGTTGTAAATCGCCGGTTGATATTTGCCATGAGATTGCTTGGAATAGGGAGAGAAGGTATTAATATGTTCTGCGGATTAATGGACATATGCCAAGGATTGTGCCTTGATGCGTACTATGGCACCTTGAAAAACATGCATGTGTCTGCTAAAGCAGTTTACAAGCAGTGCCTGTTGAATGCGGTTAAAGAAGAGCAGGAACAGCAGAAAGAAAAAAATCCTGACTGTGACTCCTCATTGCTGACCGTTTCAGGGGATGGCACCTGGAAAAAACGGGGATTCTCGTCTCTTTTTGGTGTCACTACGCTCGTCGGTAAACATACCAAAAAAGTGGTTGACTCCGTTGTCAAATCAAGCCTTTGCCAGGCATGCAAAATGTGGGGGAAAAAAAATGACTCTGCAGACTTCGAAGAATGGTACGAATCGCACCAGAAAACATGCACAAACAACCACAGTGGGAGTGCGGGCAAGATGGAGGTAGATGCCGTGAAGGAAATGTTTGCCTCATCGATCGAAAAATATGGCATAAAATATGAAAAATATATTGGCGATGGCGACAGCAAAACCTTCAAGGCCATTATAGACCTTGATCCGTATAACGGCGACCCCGTTGTCACAAAAAAGGAGTGCATCGCTCACGTGCAAAAACGCATGGGCACACGGCTGCGCAAGGCCAAAAAAGAAAACAAAGGCATCGGTGGAAAAGGCACTGGCAAACTGACAGACAAAGTCATAAGCGAGCTGACTACTTACTATGGACTTGCTATTCGACGTAATAAGGACTCTGTGGAAAACATGAGAAAAGAAATATGGTCAACATATTATCACAAAAGTTCAAGTCATAGTAATCCACAACATATGTATTGCCCACCTGGTGAGTCCAGCTGGTGCGCCTATCAAAAGTCAGCAGCAGAAGGCTCATTAGCCTCATTTCACCACACGTACGCCCCACTTGATGGAAAGGTTCTGCAAGTAATGAAGCCCATATACGAAGCGTTATCATCCGACGATCTACTCAACCGATGCACTGGAGGTGAAACGCAAAATTGTAACGAATCGTTCAACTCGCTTTTGTGGACCTTTGCGCCGAAACATATCCACTGTGGTGCTACCACAGTCGAAATCGCAAATTTTCTGGCAACCTGCATTTTCAACGAAGGCTTCACAAGTATTTTAAAAATAATGTCAACAATGGGTATTGTCATCGGCCCACAAGCCGAGATGTATGCTGAATCTCGCGACGGAAAACGACTTCAACGCTCAGAGCTAAAAACGTACGCATCATCGAAAGAGGGTCGCACAGCCCGCAGAGCCCAAAAAGCCATGGAAAACTCGTTTTATGAGATGGAGGAAGGCACACTTTATGGGGCTGGAATTGCCGATTAATATTCGTAAGTATTGTATTAAAAAAATATGTGTTAATGTCATTTGTGTGCCTCAAAATTGAAGTCAAAACTTTAAACGCGTTTTTCTCGAAACCATGTTTTTCAAAACTTTGCGCACGATAACTCAAACAGTTTTTGACCGATTTTGATATATGAGGCATGAAACGACGCAGAATTTACGCCGCTATAGCCCCTACCTCAAACTTGCCGAAAAAATAATGTTTACTATTTTTTTTCTACACTAGACTACAAAAAAAAAAGGTCGAAATTCGATTTTTCATTTTCAAAGTGGCGGCTCCCCCCCTAAAAAAATTTCGATTTTTGTTTCCGAGGTAGGGGCTATAGGGACATTCATTCTAAGTAACTGAATATTTTTTTTTTTTTTCAGACGATGTTTACACTTGGAATCGTGCGCAATTTGGACCCACCTTTTTTCCGGAGAACCTCGTTACCAGGCCGAGAACTTTCTGAACGGTATATAAATTCACTTTTTCAAAATTTTGTATTTTTTTCAATAAATTAAGCTACCCAAATCAAAAAACGGAACTAAAATATCTTTACTCGTTCTCTTTCCACAATATTTTGAAAAAAGGCTAAAATTTGGCATAGATTACCAGAGGACCCCCTTAATTTATCTAAAACTTGTTTAAATTCCTTTCTATAAAAACTTTTCAACGAAAAATTAGCCGCGTTTGAGTTGTTTTCATCAAAACGTTTTGGACCTAGACGTCGTCGATGGCGAATAGAATATTCTTTTTCAGCGTCAACATTTAAGGATTTTAGAAATAAAATTGCACTACTTATTAAATTATCCATACTTTCAGTGTCTGAATTTTCATTTTGTATTAACTTAAGAGTACTATCAATAAATTTAATTGCATCCAATATATTTAATTCAACTGATTCAAGGCATTCAGTTAAAATTTTTGTCTTTTTAAGAATATTTTTCATAAAATATAAACTAATTATAAAATCTACTGAAACTAACTTTTTTTCAAGAGAATTCGCAGAATGTCGAGTTGTTTTATCAAACTTTTCCGAGTTTTCTGAAATTTCATGTAATACATCGACTATCGCATTAAATGAAGTCCATATTGACTGAAGGGCTTCAGAGCGCGCAGTCCATCTTGTCTTAGATAAATTTCTCAGCTTCAAAGCATTTTCAACCTCAGAGAGTTTGTCTAACAAAGGCGCATATCGTTTTGTACTGGATGAAAAAAAAACAAAAACTTCTTGAACTATTGAAAACATATCAGCTATAATGAGACTAGATTCGCAGCTGTGTTCCACAAAAGTATTCATTCTATGTGCTTGACATGGAATGTATGGAATCTTTCGACCTAATAGGTCGGATAATTTTTGTTGAGCACCATTTAAAACACCTGACATGCTGCTTGCGAAGTCATAAGACTGAAAAACGATATTTTCAATGCTAAGATGATTACTCTGAATAACTCCTAAAATCTCCTTTGCCATTCCAGCACCAGTCCTATCAATAGCTTCGCATACCTGTAATTCATTGATTTCAACTCGCAATCATCACGATGTTTTTTATCAAGTCACGCACACTTTCTAATGTACAATTGGTCACTGATTCCGAAAATAACTTTAATTTTTTTCTGTCAACCCGTTTTCGAGACATTGCCCACTGTAGTTTTTTTTACGAAAACGAAAAGGTGGTTCCACTTATTTTCGTATAACTTCCGAATTAACAGTAATAATCGAACAAATCCACTTGTAGAGACGAAAATGGAGATCTGAATACGGATACGCAGTGTGTGCTGAGATTGTGGAGACGGCACTTCTCCAATTTACTTACTGGCGACGATTTCACCAATGCCGCCCATGGAGAGCGCAGTCCAGAGCTACCAATCAACAATGACGGAGTGGAAGTACCACCACCTAGCCATGATGAGGTTCGAGTTGCTATCCAACGACTCAAACACAACAAAGCAGCGGGTGCTGACGGCCTGTCAGCTGAATTGTTTAAAACCGGCGGCGATGAATTGATAAGGCGCATGCATCAGCTCATCAGCATAATATGGCTAGAAGAAAGCATGCCCGACGATTGGAACCTCAGCGTACTGTGCCCTATACTTAAGAAAGGAGACCCAACAATCTGCGCAAGTTATAGAGGTATCAGTCTTATTTCCATCGCATATAAGGTTCTCTCAAGCGTACTATGTGAAAGATTAAAGCCGATTACAAAAACACTGATTGGACCTTATCAGTGTGGCTTTCGACCTGGTAAGTCCACCATAGACCAGATTTTCACGCTACGACAAATCCTGGAGAAAACCCACGAAAATCAAATTGACACACACCATCTCTTTGTCGATTTTAAAGCTGCGTTCGATAGCCCGAGAAGGGATTGCCTATACGCAACAATGTCTGAGTTCGGTATACCTGCAAAGTTGATTAGACTTTGCAGAATGACGTTGAGCAACACACGCAGCTCCGTCAAGGTAGGAAATGACCTCTCCGAAACCTTCAATACCGAAAGAGGTTTCAGGCAAGGCGATCCACTGTCTTGCGATCTCTTTAACATCATCATGGAGGGGATCGTACGAAAGGCCGGTGTGCATCGTAATGGCACCATTTTCTACAAAGGCGTCCAGCTCCTTGCGTTCGCTGATGATATTGATATTGTCGGCAGAACCAAGAGAGATGTTACCGCTGCTTTCGCCGCTATCGAAAAGGAATCAGCCAAAGTGGGTTTGACGATAAATGAGGGCAAAACAAAATATATGCTGTCTACAAACAAGGGAGCTTGGCGTTTAGAGTCCCACGTTTCATCCGGCAGCTATAACTTTGAAGTAGTCAAGGAGTTCGTTTACCTTGGCACCGCCATTAATACCAAAAACGAAATCAGCCTGGAGATAAAGCGAAGAACAATAATTGCTAATAGGTGCTACTACGGGCTCAGTAAGCAACTAAGTTCCAGAGCCCTCATTCGATCGACAAAACTAACACTCTACAAGACGCTCGTTCTACCTGTGCTGCTTTATGGCGCTGAGGCATGGGTAGTTTCGCAAACTGACGCAGCCGCTCTGGGGGTGTTCGAGAGAAAAGTTCTTCGCAAAATCTTCGGTCCTGTTCGAGTCGGCGATGACTATCGCATCCGAATGAACCACGAGCTGTATGAGCTCTACGATGACATTGACGTAGTTCGGCGTATAACTGTGCAGCGACTACGCTGTCTGGGTCATGTCCATCGTATGAACGACGAAGCTCCAGCGAAAAAGGTGCTCGAGGCGAGGGTCGCTGGTCAACGACGACGAGGGAGACCATGCCTCCGATGGATGGACCAGGCTGAGGAAGCCCTAACCGCACTTGGTGTATCCGATTGGAGAAGGCGCGCGCAAAGCAGAGGCGCCTGGCGAGAGCTGATGAGGTCGGTTGAAACCCGGACACGGGTTGTTACGACCAACTAAGTAAGTAAGTAAGTAATCGAACAAATAGTATACAAAATTAGGTAACAACATTTTCTACAAACAATGAATACATCATTTTTGATTGACTTGTTTGTTTCGGCGGAAATAATTAAAGTTTCTAGGATTTTTCGAGTTTTTAAGAAAAAGAAAAATTAAATGCAAATTTTTTTGCAAATTTGAAATTAAAGAAATCAAAATATTAAGTACGTTTTGATTATTTTTAATTTAAAACTTTACTTTTCTTACTACTTCGAGAACTTTTACTACTTCGAGTACTTTAGCTATTTCGAGCCCTACTACTACTTCCAGTACTACTACTACTTCGAGTACTACTACTACTTCGAGTACTATTACTACTTCGAGTACTACTACTTCGAGTACTACTACTACTTCGAGTACTACTACTTCTTCGAATACTTCTACTACTTCGAGTACTACTACTCGATTCTTCGCAGTACTCGATTCCAAGTACTCGAATCTCAAAAGTACTCATTTTTGCCCATTACTAGTTACCACGCACCTTTGTCCAATCCCGCCCACTTTTTGCAATATACTTGGCACAAGCCACCTGCATCCATGTTCCAAATATCATAATCCTAGCATCAATATTTGCTGAGTAATAGCGTATAATATTGTTTCCTCTCCCCCTAGTCCAATTCAGCCCACTTTTGCTCAAGTAAACCTTCTTGACATTCAATCATAGTTTTGTGTCCAAGAAGAACATTTAGCTCTATAAAGTCCCAATATTTCACCTTTGCCTAGAGAGTTTTGGGGAGCCTTGAGAGAGCCGGCTCGCGAGCCAGAGCCATTTATTGGCTGCCATAAATTACGGCTCGAGCTCGCGAGCCCGAGCCACAATAAAACTTTTTCTGACTTTTTCTGAATAAATAAAGCTGCTCGTTTCCCGAGCCAGAGCTACGCTACAAGAGCCAAAAAGAGCCGCGAGCGAGCGACATTTTTCCTACCCTGCAACTTATTGACAATTAAAAACAAGCTTTGTATTTTGGTATTAATTACTTTTCTGTCTTGTTTTATCTCTGCTGTAGCATAAGGGGAAATTTTTTTTTTTTTTTGTTACAAACTTTGACTTTTTACACTCATTTTTTAATATTCGAAACTATATTTCTATTGAGATCTGGAGTATAAGAAAAGTTATAAGATGCTTTGTTAGAAACTTTTAAAAATTTTTTTAGACCAGTGATACTTTCTGATTAATGAACGATACAAAAAATAACATAAATACAAATTCACATTTTCGTTTTCGTAAAAAAAACTACAGTGGGCTATATTTCGAAAACGAAGTGACAGAAAAAATATAAAAAGTATTACATATCTTCAAAACAACTATCAAAATGATGACGTCACTTTATCTGGGAAGTAGACGTGTTTTTTTTGGGAGGTGGGCGTCGAAGAGGAAAACGTATAAAAACAAATTGGAAATCGATATTTCGATAACTGTGGGTTTTATGATGATTTTGGTACGTGGATGACACCTCTTTGTCTGGGAGGTAGGCGTGGTGCTTATCCAATTTTTCTCATTTTCAAATTAAAAATTAATTTTAAATAGAAAAACTTATATGTTAAGTTTCATGCTGATGCACAGTGCGTTGAGCCCATATGAAGAAGGGACAAAAATAGAAGCAGTAGTCTGGTCTTCATCTTAGTTAATTTGACGTTGCTGATTTCAAAAATTGCAAAATATTTTATGAAAACCTGATACTTATTTTACAAACTGCGTTTTAAAATGCACATTTCGGCATTCTTGAGTAATTATTTTATAAAAATGTGCGGTCAGATTTCATATGTGCTTACACTTTCTGAAAGGTGAATGTTTTGTTCTTTAAGCAAAATAGTATTTAATTTTGTTTCACTTTAAAAAACAATAGACTGAACACGATTTCGAAACATCCAAATTTAAATTTGTGTAAATTCTTAAAACTTCAAACAAAAATCAGTGCCAACTTTTAGGGGCATGTAATTTTAGCTGCAAGTCATTTTAGTTTTTTAAAATTATAAAAAATTGTTCGTATTCTCAGTTTTTTTTTAAATTATATTTTAACACGACTTAAGAAAAAAAATACAAAATTAATAAAAGTCCATTTTACTAGGGTTTGTTCATTTTAAGAAGGTTTTAAATACGATTTTCCCTACAAATTTTAACAAAAAGTAACATTTTTAAAAACGTTATAACTTTTATTTTTAATTAATGGTGAAGATTTAATTTTAGAAACGGAGAACAGATACCTCAAGTAAAAATAAAAAAAAACTAAGAAAAAAAACTAAAATACCGATTTTTTTCTATCGTCTTTCAAACTTTGCTAATTTTTTTTTGCAAACTATTCATACAAAATTAACCAATTTTCACAAAAACTAACCATATAAAACATGACGTAACTTTCGTTTTTGATTTCAGGCGCAGATAAAATTTTGTGCACTAAAGGTGAATACTTTGATAAGGCAAATAGTCAAAATAAAAAAAATACCAATTTTGTTTTTATCTCTTCTCAAAATTTGGTAATTTTTGAGTTTTAAGACCACTTATTAGGGTTCATGTAACTTTTTTTGCAAAATAAATTTTGAACAAAAACCAATAATTTTCGTAATTTCAAAATCATTTGAAATAGTTGTGCATAATTTTTTTTGTCATTGGTATATCAAAAATTAAAATTTTTTTAAAAATCTTTCCAAGATCTTTCTTAATTTTCCTGAATAAAATATGTCAACTTTAAAAATCTGGCATTCTTAAAAACATATTCATTTGGTTTTTTCTGATTTGGCACAATTGAATCATTACCTTTAATTGTGCATACAAATTTTTTAATTTTGTATTTTTGTCCCCATTCAACGCATTGTGTGATATCTCGAAATCTAGGGGACTTATGAAGGCCTTACCATATTGATGACGTTACTTCATATAGTAGATAGGCATGGTTCTTGTCCGATTTTACTCATCTTGAAACCTTAACTTACTTCTGGAGCGAAAAGCTTACATAACGAATTTAAAAATACGCCCGTACTCGTTCGGACAGACTAGACAGACGGACATGGCTAAATCGATTCAGTTTTCGAGTTGATTATTTATGTATACTTATTGCTGTACCTGACACGCCTCCTTAAGGGCGCAACAAACGTCGTTGAAAACTTAATATACCTTTACAGTTGTACGTGTGGGGGTATAAAAACGGAATCTGATTTTCGAAACCAGTGACCAATTTTCATTAGAGGCATTAGACGTAAAAGCAACTTTTCGAAATTTGTAAACTAGCGTTATTTGCAGTTATTCCCAAAAGCGCAAAGTTGTTTGAATTATTTTCTTCTTAAAATGAAGAATTTTGTGCATATAAATTGCAGAAAAAAAATTTTTGTGATCGATTGATTTTCTCTAACACTTAGTAAATCAAAAATTTCATTAGGTACATATTTTATTAAGTACGTACTTTTTTATTTTTTGCTGCGGCAAGGAATGGATTCCCTAGAGCGCCGGGCTCCTTGGTTTTTATTCGTTTTCCACCGTGACGAGAAGCTTCATGTTTTCGTTGAAAATCATCGTCGAATATGCTTCCACAGCTTAAGCATTCTACTTTTCTTCGTTTTCCCATTTTAAAATGTTTCTATTTAAATTCCTTAAACAAATAAGTTAAACTGCTTTAACCGCCTTTATAATAAACTAAAAATAATACTTACGTTCTTAAAATTTCTTTTGATATGAATAAACGATTGCTTTTTAAACAATTTCTTTTAACAAATATTATTATTTTAACCAAATAAAACGCTTTTTCAATTTCTTCGTTAAAAACAATAAGAACGAAAGTCATTGAAAATTAAAGCTTTTACATAAATGAAGATATAAATTACTGCAGAAAAAAGACGACAAGAGAATTAAGAAGTTAAACATAACGATTGTTTACAGAAGGAAGGAGACAACATTCAGACAATTACAAAATATCAGTTTACCAAATTTAACCAAATGGCATGACTTTTTAGTTTAAAGGTCAACTAAAGCTTATGTGGCAGCACAAATGTTGGTTCTTGCCGCGAATAAACTTTGATATAATAAAATTACCGACTTCAATTGGTTCTGGGCAAAACTGTAACTGAAACTGAATGGTTGAACCAACTGGAAGTGAAGTGAATTGGCTGACAGAAGTTGGTGCAGTTGGTGTTGAGCACGAATAAAATTAAAACTGGCCGAATGTATATGACTTTGTGCTTAGTACAACTGAATCTCAAATTAGCCAACTGAAACTCAAACTTGCCGACTGAAACTCAAATTGGCCGACTGAAACTCAATTTAGCCGACTGATACTCTAATTGGCCGACTGCAACTCAAATTTGGCCGATTACAGATGGTTTGAGGTACGACTTATAGAAAAAATTGGTCAAAAATAGAAATTTTTGCAATTTTTTTTATATTTTTCCATGAATTGCTGTTAAAATTGGCCGACTCTAAAAAATTAGGGGGAGCAACGTGCCCTCCCTGCCCCCCCAGTAGCTACGCCCCTGGTCACGAGTTTCCCCTCGCCTAAAGTTTCTTTTCTGTATTTTTCCTTGTTTATTTTTATCTGTTCTGTTCCCATTTCCATTAGCATGAAAATGCGTAAATTTTTACTGCTTTTTATCATCATCATCGCCTCTTTCAACGCATAAAATGTACTAAAAATAATTATAAATGCAGGTTTTATTCAAAACTATAGTCAAAGTAGCCTAGAAAAAAAAATGTATTCTAGTTATCTTCAACTGCACATCCTTTTTATAGCTAGGTGTATGTGTGTGTGTGTGTGTGTGTGTGTGTGAGTCTGTGGTGTGAATGCGCTGCTTTGTTTGCAGATGTGTTCTTGTTATAGACAATGCCAGGTGGCAACCATTCATTAGTTGCCACAACAATAGCACATGCCGTGCCACACACACTCACGCACACGTATGTTCCATACCCACACACAACTTATATATTTAAATATATGCAGTTTGCTCCTCGTTGTTGCACACAGTTGTGTGCATAAGTGAGTTGACACACATTTAGGAAAACATATTTCTACACATCTAAACACACACAAACACACATCTATACGGTCTACATCATTCAATCTAAACAGGCTGTAACCGCAATTAGGACTAGCCCTGCATTCATTTGTGTGTCTGTTGTTTCTTTATTTTTTTTGGTTTATTGTTTTTTTTTTCAACTCATCCTCACAGCATTGCCAGATTTTTTTTTTAGGAAAACTGCGATTTTTAAAGAATTACTACCTCAAAATTGACTGATCATAATTTTTTAAGACATAATTCTTTTAAAAAGTTTAACTTGACTATCCTTTTTATAAAAAATAAATTTTGATCATCAAAGTTACAATAAAGACGAGTTCAATTTATATCAAATACTTAAAAAATTATTCTTTAACCAACTATTTAACCGACTTCAAAAAGGAGGAGGTTCTCAAGTTCGCCGGTTTCTGTTTTTTTTTTTTTTCAAATATATGTATATCGATAACTCTAAACCATATGCCTGATTGCCATAATTTTTGGTGAACAGATAGATATCATAAACACGGAGATGCCTGTAAAAAAGTGGGCGGTATTCGATAACTGGACGTTGCAATACTAGATCTCGCAATACTACAATAGATACTACTCCATCTCGGATAATATTGACACTAGGTTACTGCAATGTAGTGTAGGGGTAGGCACAATTATTACAAATTACAGGCAAGAAAATGGGCGTTATTCGACAAATGGGCGTGGCAATATTAGAAAAACAGTATATCTTGAATTATTTTGAAACTAGAGTACTGCAATTTAGTATAAGGGTAGGCATTATTATTACAAAAGATTCACAAATGGGCGTGGCAAAAAAAACAATGTTTCTCGCCACGCCATTAAAAAAACTAGTATCAATAATATTGATACTAGTGTACTGCAATTTATTGTAAGGGTAGACACAGTTAATACAAATTACGGTCAAGAAAAGCGGCATTATTTGACAAATGGGCGTGGCAATATTAGAAAAGAGTATATCACGCATAATATTGATACTATGGTACTGCAATTTGGTGTAAAGGTAGGCATTATTAGTACAAATTACGGTCAATAAAGTGGGCGGTATTTGACTACTGGGCGTGGCAATATTAGAAAACCAGTCTATCTCGAATAATATTGACACTAGGGCACTGAAATTTATTGTAGTACAGGGGTAGGCAGAATTATTAACAATTACGGTCAATAAGGTAGGCGTTATTCGACAAATGGGCGTGGCAATACTAGATAAACACTATCTCAGTTAATATTGACGCTGAGGTACTGAAATGAAGTGCAGGGGTAGGCACAATTGTTACAAATAACGCTCAAGAAAGTGGGCGCTTATTTAACAAAGGGGCGTGGAAATATTAGAAAAACACTATATCTCGAATAATATTGACGCTAGGGTAAGAAAGCTCGTTACTATTAAGTAGGAAATTAAAAGAAAAAGCTATTTTAAAATTATTGTTTTTTTTGTAGTGATTTTGTAGTTGGGTTTGTTTTAAAAAAAGTTTTTTTTAATTTAAACAACTAACAAATAAGGGGAAACCCAGCCTTTCCCTACTTAACTCTTTTCTACCAAAAGTGACATAGATTTCACCTTTTGTCAACAATCTACTTGACATAGACTCATTCCATGAGATTAAAAAACCCATCGCCACCCAGTAGACTGAACCCATACAAAAGTTCTTTATTTAAAACGTAAAATGCTTAAAAATCCACAAAAATTAAAGAAATGTCTTCAAATTTTGTGCATGAGCTTTGATATATAGTATGAAGCATCTCTGTGATATTTCATCAAAATAGAAAAACTTTCTTTTTCCAAACTCCCACATCGTTTTTCTAACACATACCAAATTTTGCACATATATTCTATATACACATATGATGTAATATGAAGTTCTTAGATTTGGAAAGTGGGTGTGGCATCTTACTTTAAATCGAACTTTTTCAACACCGTGTGTCAGACATCCAGAAAATTTTGCATATATTATCCTCGGTAATTTGAGCAATCTTACGAGTAAGTTTATAAAACTGGACAGTACTAGACAGGGGTCGTGGCACTTTATTTTTAAACTACCTCTATCTACTCCGTTCGTCCGATTTTAACCAAATTTGTTACATACATTGTTGAGCATAATGAGAGGTTTTAAGCCTACAAAAGTAGGTGGGATTGGACAAGAGGCGTGTCAATTTAACTCTAATTGAACTCCCTCTACACCGTCTTAAACCAAATTTTGCACACATAATGTTTGGCATAAGGATCAGTCTTTAGTTTATAAAAGTTGGCGGTACTACACAGGAGGTGTGGCAGTTTATTTTTAATCTATTTCCATCTACACCGTTCCTCCGATTTCAACCAAATTTTGCACATATGTTCTTTAGTATATTTAAAAGTTATAAGCTTACAAAAGTGGGTGGGCTTGGACAAGGGGCGTGTTACTTTTAATTCTGATCGAACCCCTTCTACACCGTTTTTCTGATTTAAAACAAATTTCCTGCTATAACCTTTGTCTAACTTCTTCCAAATTTTCCATATTCTTTCGAATAATGAGCAGTCAGTAGTCAAGAAAATTTGCTCGAACTGAACGGGGCGTGGCACTTTAATTTTAAACGAAATTGTTTTAAATCGTTGGTATGAATTGCCACATACCAATCAGATTTTTCACATATATTCTTTCAGTCTACAAATTACTCTATGTGGCAGCTAAGGGTAAAATAAAATTAAGCGTATACACAAATATTTTTGCAGATAATATCTGTAGTTGTCCGCCACTGGGTACCGAATCGAATATTTTCTACATTGGAGCGTTGTCATCCATCTGCTCAACATAACCTAGCCAGAGAAACTGCACGATTTTTATACGCTTTACTATGTCGATGTCGGCGTATAGCTCATACAGCTCATCGTTCCATAGTATTCGGTACTCGCCATTGACGCAGATGGCTCCCAAAGTCTTTTCATCAGAGCTGCTCAACGTCCAGGTTTGTGCTGCATATAACAGGACGGGCATGATAAGTGACTTATAGAGCGTGACTTTTGTTCGTCGAAAGAGGGCTCTGCTTCTCAATTGCCTACTAAGCCCAAAGTAACACCTGTTGGCAAGAGTTATCCTTCGTTTTATCTCTCTACTGATATCGTTGGTGGATTTAATGCTGAATCCGAGGTAGACGAGGTCCTTCACAACCTCGAATGAGGTGTTGTCAACAGCGACCTGGGTGCCAATACGCTGGGACTGTTTGTTAGTTGACACCAGATATTTCGTCTTATCTGCGTTTACTGCAAGACCCATGTGACTCGACTCTTTTTCTAATTTTGAGAATGTTGCACTGACTTCGCGTGTGTTATGGCCAATGATATCAATATCATCAGCATACGCTAGCAGCATAACACTCTTTTAGAATATTGTGCCGCATTGTCTCAGATCAGCAGCTCGAATGATCTTCTCCATAATTAGATTAAAAAAGTCGCACCATAAAGAAGCACCTTGTCTGAAACCTTGTTTGGTAACAAATGGTGCGAAGAGGTCCTCCCGATTTTAGCTGCGCTGCGGGTGTTGCTCAGTGTCATCCTGCATAGACGGATTAATTTTGCTGGTATACCAAATTCAGACATGGTGGAGTATAGGTGATTCCTTATTGGACTGTCGAAGGCGACTTTGTAATCGACAAAAGGATGGTGGGTGTCGATTTGTTTCTCTAGGGTCTTTCTCAACATTTGTCGTAGCGTGAATATATAGTCGGTGATAGATTTTCCAGGTTTGAAGCAACACTGATAAGGCACAATCAGTTGGTTTACGATGGGCTGTAGTCTTTCACATAATACGCTCGACGGGACCTTATATTCGATATTTAGAAGACTTATCCCACGGTAGTTGGCACAAAAAGTGGGATTGCCTTTCTTGTGAATTGAGCAGACTGAGGACACAGGCTCCAATCGTTTGGAATGTATTCTTCCAACCATATTTTGCATAGAATGCATTCACGCATTTAAATAGAGCTTCGCCTCCGTTCTTAAACAGCTCAGCGGGTAAACCATCGGCTCCCGCGGCTTTGTTGTTCTTAAGCCGTGTTACGGATCTCAAGACTTCATTATAGTCGGGCAGCGGAACTTCAACGCTATCATCCATAATTGGGATTTCCGGGATATCATCTCTATGGGCGGGATGTCATCATCGCCATTCAGAAGACTAGAGAAGTATTCCCTCCATAACGTCAGTGTACTCTGGATATCCGTCACTAGATTTCCGTTTACATCCTTGCAGGAAGAGGCTCCGGTTTTAAAACCATCGGCCAGGCGTCTTATATTTTGTAAAGAATTTTCAGGCCTCGTTTCTGTCACCATACATCTCAATCTTTTCGCACTCGCGCTTTTCTGCCTCTCTTTTTTCCGCCTAAAAAATCGTCTCTCGCCCTCCTCTTCTCTATGTAGCACTCCTTAGCAGCATGCGTTACAACAGACTGCAGGGTAGCTTTGTAGGCGGTGTCTTTCTCTGCAGTGGCGTCGCGACACTCTTGGTCGTGCAACTGGTTTCGGCGGGGGAGGTGGTAGCCAATAACCTCTTCAGCAGCCGCTCGCATAGAGTAGAGAATTTGTGAATACATGTAAACTGACCTGAGGTTTTTTACATTTGTTTTTACAAGCCTTACATGTAAATTTGTATTTTATGCCCAAAGTGCTTAGAATGTCATATAAAAATATAGTGGAACTTAACGAAACATCAATGTAAGAAACTTGATTCGATTTAAATGTTCGCAACTGCATTTACGTTCTTAAAATTCGTAATAATGCGAAATATTTTTAGTTTCTCTCTGGCAAAACTTAAGCACATACTTAACAGCACAAATTTTAAATTACTACAGAAATGAAGTATTGGACTATCTTATCATTAATAAAAAGCGCCATATCATAAAAATCATAAACTTAGCCTTAGAACACTAACCTTATTCCACTATACGTTGTAATACTCGTTAGGAGTGAGTAAATTTTACGCTTGCTTGTTTACTGGGGATAAAATCAATCTTACTTTCCGAGTGCAGCACATAATAGCACAAATTGAGCACATTGCAGCACATATTCTCTCTTTTTAAAATAAAATAAAAAATTTGCGTAAATTTATGCCTAACTTTTATTCATCACAACTTTAAGTAATCAATGTAGCATGCTATATTAACTTGTCGCTTTAAGATGGGAATGTCAAAAAAGTTCGCCGTTTTTAAAGCGGATTAAAAATGGAAAAAGGAAAGGACGAACCGGAATCGAAGGTATGCAGTTAGTTACCTTGCTTCAGGCAGCAAAACAACAATAACAAAAAAAAAACAACAACAAAAACAGCCACGGTCATGCAGCTCACTTAAAGTCCAGTGTAGTTTTATGCCGTCGCATAGAGTTGCCACGTAGTTAGCAATAAAAGCTTGTATTTCTCACTTTATACTTCGCTTATGTTTATGTTTAATTTTTTTTTTTTTTATTGCTGGTTGTTTTTGTTGTACTTGTGCTCCACTTATTTTATTGTTTTTATTATTAATAATATGCTGTATTTTTGCATAACTTGTTTTTTCTCCCTCTTTTTTTTATTTTGCGCTGCGCCGATGCAGTTTTTGCGCGCCGTCGTTTTGATATTTTTTTTCCACTACATCTTCTTTTTCTTCTACTTCATCTGCTGTGCCTCAACTTCGTCGTCTTTTGTCTTTTATCAGCTGTCTAGACAGTTTTATAATTTCAATGCACAAGAAAAAACAAAAAAAAAAAAATGGTGCACTTGAAAAATACTGAATTCTTGTTGTTGAATATAATTCGTCATAGTCATTGTCACGCCTTTTGTCGTTCATAAAACTCGGCTGAATGCAAGAAGGCAGCATGTAGTCAGCAACTGGGTGAAAATAATAGGCTGTCAACACTATAGTGTAGTGGGCCGGTTAAAGGTGATTACGAAAAGGTGTTTACAAGTAGGTCTTTAAAGGTTTTCACTTAAAATGCAATATTTCATATATCTAATTCAAATTTCACAAATCAAATACAACTTTTTAAGCAGTGTTTTGGGTAGCAAAAAGTTGGATTTGAAGTGCAGAAGGTTTGAATTTGAAGCTTAGAGTCAGTGTAGAGCTTTTTCTGATGTAAATAATAAAAATTTTATATGCGCCATAAAGATTCTTAAAAATTTTGGTGTAACTTTAAATTTTAAAAGAGAATCTTTTCAAAGCTTAAGGCTTTCAAATTTGTGTATCGTATTTTATAATTTGTTTTTTTTTTTTGAGTTTTCATAACATGCATTTTATTTTGTGTGAACCACTTGAGAATCATAAAAACTGAAATTTGACGAAAATAAATTTTTCAACAAAATAAAATAAATCGTTATCTCCGCTGTTTGTTGTCACAATGAGAAACATGATAATTATTTTGGGTTTTTTTTTAACAAGCAACAATGCTCGAATCAAAGCTGCTAGAGTCGCTGCTGCCGCCTCATTGAAAACTTACAAAACATTCCAATTAGCGCACGAAGGTGTCAATTTGACGTTTTAATTTAGATGCAGACGCAAACGCGTCACGCATTTAAAAATGCAAATTAAAGGCAGCCACTACAGCGGCGGCTGCGGTTAATGAACACAGGCGTCATTAAAAGTTGCATGAAACGCATAAAATCTTTATACGAAAAAAATTTCAATCAAATTTTAGTTTAAAATTAAAATTTCAACAAATTTATGCTTACAACGCATAGACTAAAGCTGCACATGCGTGCGTGCGTTTAGTTTTAATTAAAATTTAAATGTCACTTTGATATCGCCCGCAGTACGAAATCAGCGAGTGAGCTTAAGCTATGTCTAATGCGGTAAAAAGTCAATAAAATTTAGTTAATTTTTAAAAATACAAACAATTTTAAATTATGCTAAAAAAATTTGAAGAAAAACTTTCAAAATATTTATGCATGTTTGCCTTGATTTATGACGCATGCTCTTATTTTGGTTAGCTGATTAAATATTTCAAAATGTTTAAAACTATATTGAAAGTTTTAGTATATTTTTATGGCTCATATTTTTAATGTTGCTTCAGTCCAAACATGCATGCCTCATATGTTTTGTGTTATTGTTTATTTATTGTTGTTGTCGGTTTTGCTCGCATTGGAATTTTTAATAATTTTATGAAGGTCGACCAGGTTTGGCGCGACTTTTTTGCGCGTCGTATAAAGCGAACAACTAAGCCTCTAGATTACTTTATCAAGCAGAAAACAGCTACGAAAAACAAAACAACAACAACAATAACAACAAAAATATAAACAATAACAACAACATTTGAGTCAGAAAACCCAGAATAAGACACATATTAAATTTATTTTTAAAATTTTAATCAATTTTTTTTTTTGTAATATTTAAGAATTTTGCAATTTTTTGGCTTAAAATTATTTGTACTTTCGAGTATTTTAACACATTTTGACAGCAAAACGCAATACAAGTAAAAATCTTATCGTCTAGCAATATTTTCTTATATTTTTTTTTTTAATTCAGCAAGAGATAAAATTTATTCCGGTCAATAGATACAAATTTTTGCAAATTATTATTTTTTTTGCAACTTTTTGTTGTTGTTATATGCCTATAACATAAAGAAAGTAAACAATTTAAACCAAAAATTGTGCAATTTTATTGATGAGCTTTAAAGCTTAATTATTTTAAAGCGTGGTTTTTTTTGGCAGCCCATCCATTTCTGTGCCACAGTTGTTGTTAATTCGAAAAATTCATTTTGATTATAATATTGGTAAAAATATATCTATATTTTTATATAAGCATGAGCGTCCACAGGATTTTTTCTAGGGAGAAAATCAAGGGGAAAGTTCACGTAAATGCTCATTAAAAAGATGACCTATGGAGTTCTATTTTCTGAGATATTTAGTAAAAATTTTGTGAACATCGTCGCAATTTACACCGTTCACGGTGTGAAATTTGAACGCACTATCAGGACAAAATTCTAAATTTTTGTCAGATGAAGTTAGAGTGTATCTGAAACTCCCTCCCATATGCAGAGTGTTCATAAAATTGGCTACCATATACTGAAAAATATACTCTAAATATTCAATCCAAATTTTTTTAAAATTTTCTACCTGGAAACACAAAATTCTATTTTAAAATCATGAGTTCATATAATGCAAATATTTTCAAAATTGCAAAAAAGTGCATCCTGATTTTTTGTATGCACTATCTACGGAGCTCAAACTTAATAAAAAATTGAATCTAAATGCGTTAATATGCGTTTAAATTTTATGGCAGTCCAACGAAATGTAACCTAATTTTTTTTTTATTTTTATATTTCGATTGATATATCAAATATAAATTTTGTTTATTAAGTAACTTATATAAATCAACCAATCTTAAATTTTTGACACAGTTTTATGTGTTTATGAGGTATATTTTATAGAAAAACATTATTTCTTGCAATTTTTTTTTATTTTGTCCTGCTATATTGAGATAATTACACATTGCGCGTTCGAAACGTGCATGCACACATAAGAAGATTCAATATATTTTCAAAGATGAGCTCAAAAGAAAAACCCATCCCAGTTATAGAGTATTCCAATTTTCTTGTATCAGTTGAGATATAATTTTTAAATTTCATTTTAATTTTTTGCTATGTAATGCATTTTAACTTTTTATAAAAACAAATATAACTAAAACGGTACTTACATACTAGAAAGAGGAGAAGAAAAGAAAGAAGATGAAAGGCTGGGTTAACTAGGAAGAGAGAGAGACTTGGATAGTACTTATCACTGGATAGTACTTCCAACAAATTTAGAGAGGACCTGCGTTAATATGGTATACATACGAGTATCTATATACTTATAATTTAACTTAAGCCTGAGTTAATTTTGATTAACGAACAGGGTTTGCTTGAAAGAGGATTTGCACATGGAAGGTAAGAAGTATACGGAAACGTTGTTGAAGTCTCTTCTCGATTGATGGGTTCATTGTTTGCGTATGTAGTTTGGTGCTGATATTTAGTTAACAGCCGAGTATGCCTAGTACGTATTATTGGATCGCTGAGGCATATCATACTAGAAATATATTCGCTGTCAATAGCACCATTAATAACATCGAATGTGAAACATGAGCCCAATAATGATCTTCATGATGATAATGGCATCAAGTTTAAAAGACTGAGTCTATATTCATATGAAGGAAAGCTATTATAATCACGGGCGTTGTACATGTCTCTCAACGTGTATAGTAAGAATTACTTTTGAATAGATTCGATTCTTTCGCTATGGGAATTAAAAGACGGATTCCAAATTATGCAGCCATATTCAAGTATTGGCCGCACTAATGTACAGTATAAGGATGTAGTGATCCAAATATTCTTGAACTCATTTCCTCGTTTTTTATAAACACGAGCTGTTTGCTGGCTCTGGACAAACTTTTGTTATAGTGCAAATTAAAGCGCATGTTGCAATCCAAGACTATTCCAAGATCCAGTACATGCTTGAATCTTTTAAGCTCGGTACTATTGAGGTGGTACGTATGTAATGCCATGTTGTTCTTGCGAGAATAACTTATAACAAAGCATTTATTGACATTAAGATGCAGTTTATTTTGGATACACCATTGCTCTAGAGACAACAGTTTTGACTGTAAAAAATTTACATCTGCCTCTGATTTAATTGCATAGTACATTTTTAAATCATCTGTCTACATAAGGTGTGGGATATCGTTCAGGAATTCTGACAAGTCGGATATAAATATGTTAAAAAGAAGAGGACCAAGGTGTCTACCTTGCAGAACTCCTGAGGAGACTGCAATTTTTTTTCGACAGAATTCCTTGGAATTTAACATACTATGATCTGCCGTCGAGATATGATTTTAACCAACTTAGTATGGGTGCCGTAATACCGAATTTTTCTAATTTACATGTTAGCATGCTATGATCAACTCGATCACTCGAACTCGAAGGCTTTACTGAAATCCGTATTATACAGCATCTATTTGGTGCCCTTTTTTCATATTTGTTAAAACATCCGATACCATGATAATGAGATTGGATGTTGTAGATCGTCCCTTACGGAAGTCGTGTTGCTGCTCGTTTAGACGTAGGTTGATAATACTTGTTAGCTTATTACAAATAATTTTTTCAAAAAGTTTTAGAATGGCTCATAAAATTGCTATGCCTCCATAATTTTCAACAGACCTTTTATCACCAGTCTTGTAAATTGGTGTTAGATGAGATGATTTCCAATATGAAGGAAATGTCCCACAAGACAGTGATTCGTAAAAAAATACGTTTAATGGCAGAAATAGTTGGTCTAAACATCGCACCAGGAAGCTTGTAGATATAAGGTGCGGTCTAGGTCCCTTAAATAAATTCAGTCCTTTTATGGCATTAGAAATCTCTTCCTGCGTTAAATTTATACTATCCAACACAATATTTGAGCTGGGAGAAGAGACTTCAAATTGGGTAGAAGATTGACAAAAGACCTCCTTAAAATGATCCGCATATAAGTTGCTGATTTCATGAGGGTTGGACGAATTGGCATTACCTTTAAACATAGACGATGGACAGCCGCTAGATTTACGTTCAAGTTAACAAAGTCAAAGAATTTTTCGGTTCTTGGATGATTTTCTCATCGATAAGATTAGTGTAATAGTTGTACGCTTCTTCTGATTTGATAGAACTGAACTACTCGTCATACTGTAGTTTGAGTTCCTCGCTTACATTATCAGTGTTTTTGAGAAGTTTATGAATTTTATTTCTTTGATTCCTCAAAAATCTGAGATCTCTATCTAGCCATGGCACATAACTTTCGATAGCTGTAAAAATGTGCTAATAAAATCTAGAGACAGCGCTGTCTACGTCTAAGTTGGAAAGAATATAATTCCAGCAGTAAGATAACATTTTATGCTTTCGTAATCGGTGCTGAGTTAATCGTACGCAATCAAGTTATTATAAGATTGGGTAAAGGTAACTTCATTAGAAGAGAAAGCAACCGTTAAGGCTGTATGGTGAACCGAGTTAAATAACAAACTTTCTTTTAAGCCCTTAATTTTAAAAATTTTCAAATACAAAAATGCAACAATTTTCTGATTTTAAACAATAAACTTTATAATTTTAAACAAATAATGAGGAGTTCAGACCTGCTTTAGCTCATCTTAAATGATCTCTTGGTTCACCTACTTTAACGAAGTCAGTTTTCGCTATTTGCCAATGGATGCCCTTTTTTTTAAATGCATTTATGTGATTGGAATATTCTAGAATATTCCGGTAAGGCAAGAACCTAAAGATATGAGGCAAAGAGGCTTGAGAGTGCAAATTATAAAAGTCAAATATTTATGACTTGTATATTAGAATGAATATTTGATATACAATGACACATAAAATATTAAAAATGTCGTGTATATTTTTGAGAATTTAAAGACTTATAGCCTTAAATATATCTAGGCTATTTAATTAAATAATTTTTGAAGAGAGGATATACCTTTAGACAGGGTGAATTAAGTCATGTTTATCTTCTATCTTCTCTATCATCTTTTATGTATACCTTTGAACTGTAAAACACCTGTGGTGGCTCTGCGGAATATCTCCTCGAACGTCTGCTGCGAGACATCTAAGAGCGCTGCAGCTGTAAACATTTTTCCACTTATCTGAAACAAAAGAGGATTTTTCTTCGATTACTGATATGTTAACGGGAAGGATAAACATGTAAAATAATAAAAAAGTTTAAAATTAAAATTCATATCGGCTGTTTAATCGAAGGTTCAGATTTACGACTATTTTTTCAACAGTTTTGACTCCAAAAACACATTTATTCACACGATATCTTTAAACTTGTAGGTACATAGAGTACTATAGAGAAAAACCTGTAAAAATTTCAATCTGATCGGTCAACAACTTTTTGAGTTAGAGCACGAGCATTTTTTGAAAAAGTAGTTTCGAGATAATCACGTTTAAAGTTTCGATACGGTATAACTATAAGTTTAAGTGACTTACGGGTCAATCTGCGATTCCGGGTCCTTACAATAGCCCTTCGGCCTCCTCGAAAAACTGATTATCTTGGAACTGCTGATGTTTTCGAGCACTACGAGCTGCTTTTGTCTCGTGCCTCATCGGTGTTTTCGGCCAAAACTTTGTAATAGGTGCCAATAATTATACGCAGCTCGTTCATAAGCTTCAGAATGGAGGTGTCGCCCTCATTAAACAGTTCAGCAGCAATGTAGGCTGAAATTTGAACAATTTTCAGCTCGGTATTGAGGTGCTTCGGACATATTCGTCAAAAAAGAAAAACTTTGTAAATTTTGAGCTGTTTTGAACGATATATATAATAAGGCTACTCAGAATTACGGAACGAAAGGATTTACAATCTATTGTAAAAGAAGCATCGCTTTGCCCCTAGAGCTTCGACTACCTGAATAGTGACGGTTACGGACTCGGATGTTTTTAATTATAACTTCGTAAATATTCAATATATCAGTTTTTCCTTTTGACAATATATTTTGTACATATTATATGTTGCATACGAAATATGAAAAGAAAAATTGTGATTTTTTCCGAAATTATAAAGGTACCCCTTAAATAAACCCTTAAATAAACTATAAATTTTATTTATAAGCTAGTGAATTATTCCGTTTTAAAAATATTTTATTGATTTATTCAATTGCTTATGAAAGCGTAAAATTGCAATCCGATTTCAAAATCTTTCTGAATCTTGCTGACCTTTTGCTATCAATGTTCCTACACACAAACTCGACGGAAATTCGACGTGAATCAGATGAGTTGAATTTTTCCATAGCAACACTGTTTGAGCTTAAAAAATATATAATAAAAATATTTAGTCCTTTAGATTCTTTGTTATTATAAAGGGTCCGCCAAATAACTTTTTTTTTTTGAAAATGCAAACAAAAAAACTACTGAATATTTTCTCAAATTTCTTTTTTTATTTGAATGTACAATCCTTCCGGTTAATAATGGAAAATAATTTCATTCAAATGGCTGCCTCGGCTGGACATGCAGTAGCCTATACTGCGCTGAGTGAGCAGCTGTATTTCACCAATGGCTTTACGAATATTGTCCTTTAAAGCGTCAATTGTCTCTGGCTTGTCGGCGTAACACTTATCTTTGAGGGCACCCCACAAATAATAGCCAACGGTGTCAAATCGCAGCTCCGAGGTGGCCAAACGACATCAGCTCTCTCTGCGGCTGATAATGCGATCTTCAAAAACAGGGCGCAAAACATCGAGTGTAGCTTCAGCTGTGTGGCACGTAGCGCCGTCCTGTTGAAACCAAATGTTGCCAATATCCTCCTCTTCAATTTTTGTGAACAAAAATTCGTTCAACATGGCTCGATAACGGTGGCCATTGACTGTAACGGCCACTCCTTGCTCATTTTCGAAGAAAAATGGCCCAATTATGCCTCTGGAGCAAAATCCGCACCAAACAGTGACTCGTTTTGGGTGCATCGGCTTTTCAATGTATGCGTGCGGGTTTTCTGTGCCCCAAATGCGACAATTTTGCTTGTTTACATACCCGCCAAGATCAAAATGAGCTTCATCTGAAAAGATGATTTTTTTGGCAAATCGGCATCTTCTGTAAGTCGATCGCAGGCTCACTCAGCGAAGAGAAAACGCATTGGATGGTCAGTTGGCTTCAACTCCTGAACCAATTGGACTTTGTATGGCGTCATACCAAGGTCTTTATGCAAAATTCGTCTCTATGATGTCTCCGAAATGTTCAAATGTTGAGAAAGACGGTGAATTGATGTTGATGCCGCTTCACGCACACTTTCTGCCACAGCAGCAATATTCTCGGGTGTACGCACTGTTTTCGGCTTTTCATGCTTTGGTTTATCGATAAGGATGCCAGTTTCTTTCACTTTTTTCACAAGATAACGAACATACGGAGCTGACGGTGCTTCTGTTCTTCCAAAATCCGTTTTCGCAATTTTCGCACACATTCTGCAACATTACCATGATTTTCAAAGTAATGTCGCAATATTTCGGAGCGTTGTTCAAGCGTATACACAACCGTATTCGTTCAGCGGAAGGATAAAACTAATTATCTGTCAAATCAGACATGTGCTAAGTGTTACCATTCACGAAATAAGCAGTAGTTGAAAACAAAAAACGTTAGATGGCGGACCCTTTATATTTCATACAAAAAAATCAAGTCGAAATAAAAGTTTTAAGGAAATCTTTTTTTGTAGAACATGCATAGTTAGTTAGTTGTTCCCATTTTGGTGACACTCGTCCTTGCAGTAACTTAACTTCCCGAAATAAGCAACTTTATTTTAATACTATTCTTTTATCTTATCTAGCAGCAAAAACACAATAAATGAACTCATATGCCATGTCAAGGAAAACATTCTAAAAATTTTTTACTTTTAGAGGCAGAAACCGAAAACTTCGTCAAACAAGTCAAAAAGAATATGAAAACTTTTGTTAAAGTAAATACATGAGTATGCATTCACACTAGGGATGGCAATTCCGTGATCCCAGACTTTCTTAAGTTACAAAAATACCGGGATTAGACGATGATAATCCCTGGTTTAAAACAAAAATAACAAAAATTATGTAAACAAGCGAAATTGAAGAAATTAAGACTTCTTAAAAAATGCAAAACTACAAAACATAAAAACATACATAAAAACAACATAGAGATAGAGAGTGCCGAAAATAATTTTATAAATTGCTTACAGTTTGAAATAAGCTTGCACTATGAATACTTTCAGCATTTTCTACATCATTATACAAGTACATGAAGCGTTTCTCAGCTTTAACAATAATCTTCGGCATAAGCGTTCATTATTATTGCTTATGGCTGAGCTGAGACGAAAAATACATTGAAGGAATGGAGAAATCAAGTCAAGCATCTCTTCTGACCGAATGTGGCCGAGCCGAAAAATACATTGGATCAATGGAGAAATCAAGTCAAGCATCTCTTTTGACCGACTGTGTTTTTCGGCTCGGCTCAGCAAAAAGCGTTCACCATAAATGCTCCCAACGGTGAAGACACAGGTCTTAATGAAAGCAGAAAGTCTCTTTTTTAGTTCTCCGCCGTGACCGGTATCATCTGTTTTTAATTTCTGTGTTGTCCTTTGCAACAGCTCCTTATTCAAGGTGTACACCTATGATGAGTAAGGGCACGCGCACGTAGAACGCTTTTCTTGCGGTGCTTATTTTCGGCGCCTATAGTAGGCGCTTACTGTAGGCGCTTACTGTAGGCGCTTACTGTAGGCGCTTACTGTAGGCGCTTACTGTAGGCGTCTAATACTTTTTTGTTCACACATAGACAACTTATAAGAGTCAAGAGAAAGCTGTTAAGCTTCAAAAATTTAAGAGTACATTTTATTTATTATTAAAATAATGTAATCATCAGAGGAAGAACTCCTTCTTTGCGAAAACAGCGGCTTAAAACTTTTGAGAACAAAGATAAGTGTTTTCTTTTCTTTTTTTTTATTTCTTATAAACACGCTTGCAATCAATGACTCCGTGCCCATCGCGTCCATTTGTGTTCTTTTAAATTGAATATTCTTTTTAAAAATGTGTGTGAAACAAACTTGATTTTTTCCCGATTTTTGAGTACACAAATTTTTGAAAATATGTCGCTTTAAAGCGTAGAAAAAGTGTTGCCCACATTCATGAAATTTTGTAGGCGTCTTTTTACGGCGCTTACTTTAAGGCGCCTTCAAAAAAAAGGTTCTTATGTGCTTGAACTCACACAATATATATAAAACATTGTTCATGCTTATAGGCGCCGAAAAAAGCTTTCTACGTGCGCGTACCCTAAGGCCACGCTTATAGTGCACGCTTATTGCTGAGCCGAGTCGAAAAACACATTGCAGCAATAGAGAAAGCGAGTCATGCATCGATTTTTGTACTATAAATGCGGCGGTGTTGCATAAAATGTTTCAATTCCTCTTATTCAGTTTATTTTTCTCTGCCTTTCCTTTAATTTTAAAATTAAAATTTTATAATTGGAGTATATTTGTGGCATCTTATACAATATAATGCCAAATTTTTACATAGTTTTTCCACTAATTTAAGAGAAAGGCAAAAATTTGGCACCGGGTACCAAACCCAAGATAGCATTTTTAAATCTCGAAATTCCCGAGATTGGCAAAAGCTCAGAAATTGCCATCCCTAATATTCCCATCATGCACATGAAAAAAAAAAACCGAAATTGTAACTGCAAAAAGCATAAAAAATTACATATCAGTCAAAAATAAGCACGCTGGAAAACATGCTGAATTTAACACTGAAAATAAGCTCTACTCGTATTCTTTCTTGCAAGTGCTTACTTTATCATTACTTCCGCACGCCTTACGAAAAGTTTAAAAATTATTTATGCGTTTCAAGTTCAGCTTTATCAGTTTACCCACAACTAGATTTCGTTTTGTTAAATATTTTTTTTTTGTATAACTCAGGCATGAGTGATACAAAGCATAAAATTTTAAATCTAGAGTCAATGTTATATGAAGTGGATTTCTTTCATCATTTGAATTTTCTTTTTCTAAAAAATGTCACTTTTTTTCTTTGCTTTCCCAACTGTATCTACATTGTAACTCTTTGTAGTTTTTCACCACCTGCTCCTCCTCCTCCTTAATTTTTTTGCAAATTTCAGCAGTTCAGAAAAAGTTCGTATTTTTCATTTTTTTTTTTTTATATTTTTTATTTCCGTTTTATGTTTTTTTTTTTTTTTTCTTACTTGTTTCTCTTGGCACACACATAAAGTTCCTCTGCAATTTTTCAGCAAGCTTAAGTGTGTCTGAAGTGCGCTCGAAGCTTACCTAGTAGACACTTGGCACTTCTTATACAGTCACTACTACTTTCAGTTGTTGTTGTTGTTGTTGTTGCTGTGTTTTCTCTAGTGTTTTTCCACAGCTCAAGGTGTTAAAAAGTTTTTCCCAGCTTTCATGTGACGACAACGTTTGGAAAAATGCGTGTGTAACTTATTTATGAAAAGCCTTTAAAAAAGCTTGTTTTTTTGCGAATTAAAACTCATGACTGCCTACATATAAAAGCATGTAGTGACTGGTGGTAATAAGCTTAGTTGCAAAATTACCATGCTTAATTTTAATATATCACTTAATGAGTTCTTAAAATATGTCATTCATAATATTAGCAAGATAAAGTTTAGACAAAAGCTTGACGACAAAGCTATTACTCAGTAAACTTTGAAGTCTTCAAGAAATTCTTTTAACATAATAATGATGAAATGCTGCAAAGCGCTTTAATGAAAGTTATTCCTAATGAAAGCTTTATTTAAAAATTGAAGCTATTTTTGTTTGTTGTATCAAAAAATTGTTTTGTTGACAGGTTTGACTTTGCTCGGTTTTGATAAATGAGCAAACTTTAAAAACATATTATGTCAGTCTATTTTAATCGTCAATTTTTATTTTAACAATAAAAACTTTTTAATTAAGTTTTAATATGATTTGCAGGTATACCGAACTCAGACATTGTTGCGTATAGGCAACCCCTTCTCGGGCTATCGAATGCAGCTTTGTAATCGGCAAATGATGTGTGTCAATTTGATTTTCGAGGGTTTTTTCCAGAATTTTTCGTAGAGTGAAAATCTGGTCTATGGTGGACTTTCCAGGTCAAAAGCCACACTGATAAGGTCCTATCAGTGTTTTTGAAATCGGCTTTAATCTTTCACGCAGTACGCTTGAGAGAACCTTATATGCGATGGAAATAAGACTGATTTCCACCTCGATAGCTCGCGCATACTGTTGGGTCTCCTTATTAAGTATAGGGTACAGTATAGGGCACATGCTTTCCGCTAGCCATATTTTGCTGATGAGCTGATGCATGCGACTTATCAATTCATTGCCGCCGGTTTTAAACAATTACTTCTGGTAATACTTCCACTCCGACATCGTTGATTGGTGACACTGAACTGCGCTCTCCATGGGCGGCATTGGTGGAATCGTCGCCAATAAGTAAATTGGAGAAGTGCTGTCTCCACAATCTTAGCACACACTGTATATCCTTATTCAGATCTCCATTTTCGTCTCTACAAGTGAATGCTCCGGGGTTGAAACCTTGGGTTAGACGCTTAACCTGTTGATAGAATTTTCGTGCATCCTTCTTGCCCTGGTATACCTCCAGTTCCTCACGCTCACGCTCTTCCTGCTCTCTTTTCTTGCGTCTGAAAAAGCGCCTCTCTTCCTTCCTCTTTTCACGGTAGTTTTCTGACTGCAGCGTTTTTCTATAAACGGCGTTTTTTACTGCTGTTGCGATGCGATACTCCTGATCGTACCATTGTTCCCGAGGTTGCGGGCGGCGGAAACCAATGACTACTTCAGCGGCAGCACGCATGAAGTGGGATATATGCTCCCAAAGTCCGCCGGCGTCGTCGGGTCCAGAGGTTGGTTGGTTGAGATTAACCGAGAGTGGAGCGGAGTAGGCCTCGGCAGTCCGTTGTAATTGCAGCTTAGCGACATCTAGCTTTCGTTGCATTCCTGTGCGTATGTTCTTCGCATTGTATAATCGCATGCGGATCTTGGCTGCAACAATATAGTGGTCGGAGTCAATGTTGACACCCCGAAATGTACGCACATCTAGAACACTAGAGGCATGCCGTCCGTCGATTACAACATGATCAATTTGGTTTCGCGTTTTTTGATCCTGGGACAGCCAGATGGCCTTGTGCATGTCGAGGTGTTTAAATCTGGTGCTACTAACTACCATGTTTCGCACCGCGGCGAAATCGATCAGTCTTAGACCATTGTTCGTGGAGGTCTCATGAAGACTGAACTGACCGACAGTGGGGCCAAAGATGCCTTCCCCTCCGACTTTTGCATTAAAATCGCCTAGGACTATTTTCACTTCATGTACCGGAAGATGGTCGTATACGTTCTCAAGACTAGCGTAGTGTAGCGTAAAACACAGATTATTAAATTTGTCTTAAGAAACTACATATATAAGAGTTGAAACTATTGTCTTAAGAAGCTTTAAAGGCTTTTAGTGATTTCGATTTTAAATGGCACTTTGTAATGAAGCTATAAATTATTAAAAACATTTCAATAAAAGCTTTAAGAGTTCTTTACTATGAAAGAATCTTGACATTCAGAAAAAGTTTAAAAGCTTTTTGACAAAAGAGTATTTTTATACCCCAACGCGTACTGCATAAGGGGTGTATTAACATTGTCATTCCGTCTTAAGGCAATAAGGAGGCGTGGCAAGTATAAAAAAGTATATATATCAGCATCTCCACCCGATCCGTCTGTCTCTCCGTCTATGGGCACGATTACAGCCGAAATTTTAAAGCTATCGCGATGAAACTCAAAATAAAAGCTTCTTTTTAAAAAATGAAGATCGAGTTCGTAAATAAGCCAAGTCGAATGGAAACCACGCCTACCTCCCATATAGAGTGACTTTATTTTTACAGTAAAATCACTTAAAAATCCACAAAAATTAAAGAAATGCCTTCATTTTGCACGTAAGCCTCGATCTCCAATATAAATCCTGACTGTGAAATTTGGAAAAATCGGATAAGAACCACGCCTATCTCCCATACAAAGTGGCTTTATATTAAACGTAAAATCTCTTAAAAATTTGCTCGAATTACAGGAATATCTTGGAATTTTGCACATAGGCTTTGATATTAAATGTAGAGACCATCACTATGATTTTGACAAAACCAGATGAAAACCACGCCTACCTCCCATACGAAGGCTTCTTTTTAAACGTAAAATCTCTTTAAAATCCACTTATATTTAATATAAACCATCTCTATGTTATTTGGCAAAATTGGATGGAAACCACGCCTACCTCCCAAACAAAGTAACGTCATCAAAATAGGAAAACTTTCGTAATTATATAAAACTGAATGTCAAGTGGCTAAAGGCTTCGAATTTCGGTTGCGGAGGGGGGGGGGGGGGGGGGGGGAAGGGGAAGTTTGTTTAAGCTTCGGTACACTGCCGTTACTTTTATAGAAGCCAATTGAAATCAATGATATTCGTATAATTCGAAAGCTTTTGTAAATAAAATAAAAAAAAATGTAAATGTAACAGCCTTTAAGCTTTTTATACTCAATGAAAAATGAAAAAAGTATCTAAAGATATGTAGAGTTATTTTGTAAATAACCTTAAACTTAATTATTTATTTATGATGTTATAGATATTGACTGAATGTACAATTTGATGCATTTGAAGGCTCTTCAGTTATGTAGAGCTTTCAAATTTTTAAACTAATTGCGAGCTTTAAGATTATTTAAGTATTTAAAGAATTTATAGACTGTTCAACACTTTTTTGGGCACAAGATTTTGAGCAACTTGATTCCTAAGTTAATCTGTTCAAGCTTTAAAGGTTTGGATGGTCACGGATTACAAATTTAAAGTCAGATTTAAAAAATTTAAGATGCTGCGTTCAATATGACTTACATCAAAATATGTTTTGCAAAATATATTAAATTTTTTAAAAAAGGTCTCTTCTAATTTATCTTTTTAAAAGTTTTTCTAAAATGATTCTTAAATATTCCATATGACGTTTCATATTTTAGTAACTCAAGATCCATTTTTCTTTTTCTGGTTGATCTTGAATATTGGCCAGCGAACAGTTGGAGTTCAGAATTTGTCAAAACCTTTGACCAGTAAATGGTTTAGGAATTCTTGGTACTCAAAATATGAAACTACTTTTATATATATTTTTTTAATTTCTTCCACCATAAGATTTGCTAAAGCTTTCCATCAAGTGTTCTTAGTTCAGTCTTTGAAGGTTTTCTTTTAACCCGTCTATTTTATTTCATTTATGTAGCCGCTACCTGCAATTTTTCCCCCTAAAAATTGCTGTCAATTTTTAACGTACATACATCAAATATTCTTGATATCCTTATATTTACTACAATGTTTGCCACAATTTGTCACAAATTTTGAACAATAGCATTCAAAATTGTTTATTTCAAAGGCATCAAAACATGTGTAGCTCCCTATTTTTTGTTGTTGGCTGATGCAATAAGAAGAAACAAGTTTTATTAAATGTGCAAAACGAAAAAAACTATTTCAATCAAGTAAAACTCATTTAAGCAGGAAATAAAGGCTCAACCAAAAGACATAAGCAAGCAATGTATGCAAAAAGTTTTTAATGTTGCAGTTGTTGTTAATTTATGTATTTTTTTTTATTTTTGTTTTTTTTTTTGCATTTGTTTATGTTTGTATTTCAGGTATTTAGGAGGAAAGATTGTACGACAAACGAAGACGAATATTTTAAAGTCTTGAAAGCAGAACAGTGGACGGAGTGAAAGGTTTAAGTTAATTATTTAGTTGTAAATTTGCCAAAAAAAATAATTAGTTATAAATAAATAGTTTTTATGTTTATCTATCAATTAAAATTTCAACATTAAAAACAAAATTCGTATAAATAAAAGTGAGTAAAGTTAGTGTAAAGCATTGCAAAATAATTGTATAATATTTCAAAAAAATTTAAATTAAGGTATAATATACGTGTAACAACTAAAAAAACGCAGCTTGTTTCAACAATTTTTTTTTAGATACAAGAAGTAATTATTTTTCTTTAAAATTCTCTCAGTTTCTTGTACATAAAAAGTACTTCATAAAAAAAAATTGTTTATTGAATAGGGCGCTGAAAATGATATTAAAAAAGACATCCAAAACGGTTCGATGAGTATGGCCTTTCATATGTATCTGAAACAAAAAAAATAAATGTCATTTGAAAGTACAGGCCATTAATTCGGACTTCCCCCACACACGACCCCCGGGGAGTTTTTAAAAAATGATGGCGAAAGTTAGAGTAAAAAGTTAAAAAAAACACAGGTGCGTCGTTGGACACACGAGAGAAGCGAAGCTTTTTCGCAGTTACATAGATTTGATAGCTTAATAATTTTTTTTTTTAATAAATTAACTTTTAAATTCAAAAATTTAAAATAACATAAAATAATTACATATCTACAGAAAAAAATATTTATTTACTGCTTCCACGCCAATTATAAACTTCCACGCTAATTGCAAATGCGGGCATATAATGCCAGCGACTCTCCATTTTAACTCTCCACACATGGTTGTGAACTTGGCTGCACTGAACAAATTTTTTCCTTCAACAGCTTACTGCGTAGCGAAAAATCTGTCGAAAATTTTTCAGATTTCACTCCAAGCAAATCACAGAACGAGGATTAAAAAACTTCGCTTCAAAAATAAGAACGCACACGAAACAAAATTTAACAAACATTTTAGATACCTTTCCGATTTCATGCATGCGTTTGTAATTCCATATTTATTGATATCATCTATTTTTTGACGCTTAAAACATAGAGTGTATTTTATTATCTAGAGATTGCATCAACTCTGCTAACAGTGTTAACAGAGTCATTTCACTTAAAAATATGAAAAAAACACTCTGTTAACCTCTGTTAACACATGCCAGAGATTTAGCAGAGTTGATGCAATCTCTACATAATAATTTATACTCTATGCCAACAACACCACAAACGCATTCACAATACAAAAACACCGATGCTGAAGATACCTTGTGGCAAGTAAGAGCAAATTTTTGTAGCATAGCAAATACACAATCCTCTATCTATTGATAGATGGTGACGATCTACTGCAGCATAGCTCTGTTATAACTAAGATTAAATTAACAACCTTTTCTCAGAGGTCTTTGTGGCCTAGATCCCCACGGGAACCAAAACATATTTTTAGTATTTAATATTAAAGTATTAAATTTTCTTGTTGTAATAAGCGCTAGCAACAAAGAAACCATCAAAATTCCAAGAAAAAATCTGTCGAAAATTTTTCAGATTTCACTCCAAGCAAATCACAGAACGAGGAGTAAAAAGCTTCGCTTCAAAAAAGTTTGCGCGCTTTTTTGTCAATACAAAAAAAAAAAACAAAAAATAGTAGGTACTTGAAGAGGATGCTTAAGGGACGAAATTATAAACAAAATGCAAAAAGATATATTGATTTCTGCAAAAGATTAGATTTCGAGTTATCTATCGAACCGCTTCAAAAAAAATAGTTTCGAGGAAATCGCGTTTAAAACTTTTGTTTTTCGAAATTTGGAATATATTTTTAAAATTATCGTTTGATAAGCTTACTACGATTTAATCTGCAATGTCGAAAATATGTAGAAACTATGAAGAACATATTAAGCAAACAAAAAAAAAAATTTATTTTTGAAAAATTTACACGTATATTATACCTTAAAACAAAATAATAAAAAAGTGGAAGGGTTAAAATAACTTATGAATAATGTTGTTTTATTGTCATTGCCTTTCATTTTTATTTTGTAATTTTTAAATTTTATTTTTTCTTTAATTTTAGTTTTATTTATATAATTTTATTTTATTTAATTTTATTTATATATTTTATTTATAAAATATATTAAATAATATATTTTATTTATATGTAATTGTATATATTATACACAATTTAATTTTATTTAATTTTATTTGTATATTTATGGACACATAAATAGCACAAAAATACATATATGGTGTTTCACATAAATTAAAATTAAAAACAAGAATTTATTTCATGGTATTTGAGTTTACACATTAAAAACTTAAAATCAGTAGTAACTTTGTAATTACGAATTAAAAATTAGAAAATTAAGTGGAATATCTAAAATTGCTCCTTAGCCGAGGTGTACGTATAAATAGCACAATTTGGATTCTGAAAAAAAGACATAGTGATCTATTTTTATTTTACAATAAGCTTACGAATATGCTTACTAGTGCTTGATACTGTATCCCGAATTATCCAAAACAGCCCAACATCTTCGTCTCATATTCTCCACAAGCTTCTTGACCCTATTCTTCGGAATAGAGTACCAAGCCTTCTCAATTCCACTCCTTAACTCATCTTAATTTCGAAAATTTTGGTTGCTTATGCTGACCTTCACATCATTCCATAAATTTTCTATGGGATTGAGGTCTGGGCTTTGAGCCGGCCGATTCAAAATATTTATTTTTTCCTTTTTTAGCCAATCAATCACAAACTTTGCTGTGTGTTTTGGATCATTATCGTGCATAAAAGTCCACCTAATAGGCATGTTCTCATCTGCAAATGGTTCCATTTGGTCATTAAGGGGGGATATGACATTCGCGGCAGAGAAAACATACCTTTTTTTAAAAATTCATAACTCAGTCAAAAACAAACATTTTTCCAAAATTTGTTTTTATTATTGTAGAGAATTGAACAAATTACGGGAAAAAATAAAAAAAAAATTTTTTCACTCCAACATGGTTTTATAGAGCTCCAAACTGGCGGCAGATAAAAAACAGGGCCTCGTGGTTGCAGCGCTGGGAGTTGCAAAAATTGTCCGATCTGGAAAAAAATGACTTTTTTAAATCTTAACAAAATTGGTTATCGTATCACACAAACTTTTTTTTTTTAAATTTTTTTTAAATTTTTGGTGATGTTCCAAATTTGAAAGTGTGTTTTTTCGAAAAAAATATTGACTTTAAAAATGCATAAAAAATTGAAAAAAAAAAAATTAGAAAAAAAAGCTTGTGTCATACGATAGCGAATCAAGTTTAAAAAAATACAAAAAAAAAAAAATTTCATCAAAAAATGAACCCGCTAGTGCCGCAACCAGTACGAAAAACATGGTTTCGAGATAAACGCGTTTAAAGTTTGTGAACAAAGAAAAAAAAGGTTAAAAATTAAAAATGCGCTCTCACTAATCCGGCTGTAACTTTTGAACCCGTAGGAATTTTTCCATGAAATATTAGAATCTTAAGAATATTTACTAAAATACAAATGAGGGACTGCCAATGTCATGTCTCCCCTTAAAAATATCCATACACGAAAAATTAGCCCAACGCCCAGGAAAAAGCTCCCCAAGCCATTAAATTTCCTCCTCCATGCTTTAATGATTTTTTTGTATACTTCAGATTCAACTCTTGGCGTTTGGGGCACCGAACAAAAGTTTTTCCATCTGGTCCAACTCTATTAAATTTAGTTTCGTCAGTCCAGAGCACGTTCTTCCAAAATTGGTCTTCTTTATTCACATGGGCCCTTGCAAACGCTAAATGATCCTTTAAATTTTTTTTTTTTTTAAGATCGGCTTTCTTCAGCCTAATGCGTCCATAAAGATTAGCTTCATTTAGTCTTCTAGATACTAATTTTCTTGAAACATTAAGGTTATTTTCTTCATTTATTTCCCTCATAATTTGCTTTGCTGACTTGAAAGCATCAGCCTTACTTTTGCGAACTATAAGTCTATCAGTAGAAGCGGTGGTTTTACGCGGTATAGAATTGCGCAGATTATTCTCGAAATTATTTCAACCACTTGATGTAACCAGCTTGAGTGCATTATAGACCATTTTTCCATTATAGATGGTTTTTTGCCTTTTCGACTTAGTTCGTGAATTTAGACCTTTTTTCCGGAGTGCAATGTTTGCCAAGACACATTTTATTTAGAATCGGCGAAATTAACTGAATAAAACTCTAAAATTTTTACAAACACCCGATTTTGTTAACTTTTATTCACCAACTAACCACAGCAGATCGTACATGCCTATACAGAAAGAGATGGCATGAGCAAATAAAAGTAAGTAACGGTACATCTCTCTCGGAGTTTTTAATAACGTCACACTGGAGTCTCAAAAAATTATAAGTACAGTTAATGAATGCATTATTAGATTCCAACGAAACGTTTAAGAAATAAGTTGACATTTGTGCTATTTATGTGTCCATGGCTGTATATGTTTTATTATATAAATTCATTAATTTTAGCTTCCAATTCTTAATTAAATTTTTAAATTTTTGTTTTAAATTTAAACTTTTTTCGAAATTATAGTTGTTAAATTTTAATTTCTCATTTTTTATTTTTAGTTCTTTACTTTTAACTTTTAGTTCTTAATTTTTTGTTTTAAATTTTCAATTTGTAATTTTTACTTATTAAAATAATTTTTAACTTTTAATTGTGTACTTTTACTTGTTTACTTTTAATTTTTAATGTTTATTTTTTAATTTTTTCATTTTTAGTTATTAATTCTTAATGTTCAGTTTTTAATTTTCAATTTCTAATTTTTATTTTTAATTCTGAATTTTTAATAGTAAATTTTTGATTTTCTTCTAATTTTTAATTTTCCATTTTTAATTATTAAATTTTTTAAGTTTTAATTATGCATTTTTCATGAAAATTAAAATTGTGGCATTCTTTTATTTAATGTATATATATTGAAATTCTTGAAAAAATATAAATTTTTAAGAACAACAATTATGAGCTTTATGCCAAATAATTCATGAAGTAACAGGTCGCTACAACAACAAGGATTTTTACAAAATAAACCACCAGTAGACTAGACATCAACTAGACTAGACATCAACTTATCAGTAATCTGTGGCTTCTGCAGTCCACCATTAACTTTGAAAATCGAATAGATACAGCTTCTGCTAAATCAAAGCGGAATTGAAGTTATGTACGTGTCGATTTACAAGGATTTACAATGTATTCCTACTATGTTGCACAAAGCAAAGGTTCTGTAAGGAACCTTGTTGTTGTAGCGACCTGTACCTTCTTGAATCACTGGGCGTAAAGCTCATAAATGTAATTCTCAAAAATTGATATTTTTTTTATATTTTTTCTTAAAAATTTATATTTTTAAGAATGTCAAAATATATATTTTAAATTTTTCATTTTTAATTTTAAATCTTTTATTTTTAATTTACAGTTTTCAAGTTTTTGTTCCTAGTACTTAAGTTTTCATTTTTAAGTTTTTATTTTTAATTTTTTATTTTAAATTTTTCATTTCTAATTTTAAATTTTTAATTTTCAATACTTCAGTTCAAATTTAGTTTTTAATTTTTAATTCATAAGTTTTAATTTTGAATTTTTTATTTCATATATAATTTTTTAATATATAATTTCGAGTTCAAGCTTATTTTGAGCTTTTTGTTTTTAGTTTTAAATTTTTACTTTTTAATTTTTGCTGGTCAGTTTTAATATTAATTTTTTTATTGTTAAATTTTTCTTTATAATTTTTTAATTTTTTTTTTTTATCCAAGCTGTAATTTTTATTTGCCTTTTCATTTTTATTTTTAAATTTTTTTTTTTGTATTAATATTTTTTGAGTAAAACTTGTGTCTTTCCTCCAGCTTTTTTTTTAATAATAAAATGTCTCATTTGCTTCTCTGTAAAAAGTTGAGTAAAGCTGTAACGTTTTGGCTGCACATAAAACTGTTGCTAGTTAATTGCAACAGCAAAAACAACAACAAAACAAACAATAAGCTTATTTATGCAGTTTAAGCAGCAGCAGCAACAGCAACTACAATAAACACACAACAAACTGCACATCAATTACAACTACAACAACAACAACAAACATTTTTAAGCGTAAAAACTTTCTCCTTTCACCCAAAAAACCAAACAGCAACAACAACCAAGACAGCAACACGCTAAACACAAAAATTGCTGCTGCATTAAAAGTTGCAATTGGGTTGGCATTGCAATTGTTGTTGTTGCACATTTTTTTTTATAGGCCCGCTTCAGCTTTATTGCTATCACTCACAGCAGCATCAGCAGTAACAGCACTGATGTTGCTGTCAAGCTCGTTGCAGTTGTTGTTGTTGGTAAACAGTTGTTGTATAGCTTGAAACGTTTTTGAAATTAAATTGAATTCATTGCTTTTGTTGCTAATCGAATTTTAAATTTGCCATTAAATTGCCAGTAAAAGATAGTCAGGCAGGCAGATAAAGGGTAGCAAGTAAGAAAGAAAGAAAGAAAGAAAAGAGCTTAAATGCAGCAGCTGGGGAATATGAGGCATTTGTCAAACTTTGATAGCAACATCGACATCAACATAAATGGAAAAAAAAAATGTCAAATTTGACCTATTAAAATTTAGCTTTCCTTCACTGCCTCCTGCTTCAATGCACTGCATCTTTTGTTGTTGCTCTGTTTTCAGACATGTTGCAGCAACTTAGCTAAAAGCTCTAACATTCTCTTTTATTTTAATGCTGCTTTTTTTATATTTTGGCTGATATTTATTTTATTTTTCTCAACTCATTTAATTTAATTTTGCTTTCGACTATTATGCTTGTGGTTGTGATGCTCGTGCTCTTCTTTTTTTTTTTTTTGTTTTCTTTTTTTTTTTTTTTTGCTAAAAAATTGTCTTTTATACCCCATTTTATTTATAATAATTTCGCTGTCAATTTTTTTTTATGTGCCACAAAAATTGCTTTTATATTGAATTTCAGCTTCATTTTATTGCTTATCAGTTTTGCCAATAATCAAATTTAAAAAAGTATCTAGCGCTGAAAATTACTAGCTTTACGTATCTTTTTATTACTTGATCATGTTTTAATATTTCTCTAATCCAATAAAAAACTCAAGTGTTAATTTTTATTTTATTGCTATTGTTGCTATACATTTTTTGATGCCCATTTATTTTGAGTTTATTTGCTATAAAATAAATTTTTTAATTAATAAAACAAACTAAACCGGAAATAGCACATCAGTAAGTTGCTAGAAAAAAAAAATTCTCCACATTTCGCATAAATTTTGCTCACTTCATAAATTTTTGTGAGCTACAAAATTAGCACTTAATAATTTTTAAATGCTTTCAGCACTTTTAACAGCACCATTTGAGTGGCTGCTGAGAACAGCTACAAATTCAAGATAAACTGCAAACCGCAGAAATCTAGTGGTGGTCACAAAAAAAAAAAAATATATGATAATAATAAAAAAAATGTAACCCCTTCGCAGTGCCAGTAAAAACATTGCTGGTTGGCAACAGCACGTTTATACATCAATAAACAAATGCATAACAAAACAGACAGTAATTACAAGTTATAGGCAATCAAATAGAATTTTTTGTAAAAAGTTGAAAGAAAATTGAAATCTATTGATGGCGCGCTCAACCAGTAGAATTCAGTGGCAACGCCAACGCAACGAATAGCTCGCCAAAGCAAACAAAATACACGCTGTAAAAAAAAAAAATCGAAAACCGCTGCCATAAAAGCGAAAAAACATTGTGAACATCTAAGTTAATGTATTTGCTGGTCGAAAGTTTCTCAAAAGTTATTAGAAAGGGGCATAGATTCAAAAACGACCAAGTCCAAAACAAAATCAGAGATATTTTCGGCAACACTTTTTTCTCGACGTTTTTCATTCCATATGTCCATATGTCTTCGAAATATTATATCAGCTAGAAATTCTGATAAATTCTAAATTTTAAATTTTTTTTATAGTTTGGGTTCCAAACGAATCAAATCCAACAGGCTTAATTTCAAAAATGGCCAAGTACACTGAATTCACCTTAAAATCCGCTAAATTATAATCGAAAAATAATTTGAAGCCTTATCCATGTTTCCATGTGATCTTCTATTATCTTCTAGTATCACATATTTTGTAAGAAAGAAATAGCATGTGAGCCCTACTTTATGGCATTGATGAATGTGAGTGTGAAACAGGTATACCTTTTTCATTTTTATAGCATGTGATATCCCCTGTGATGCTAGGAGATCGAAAAAGTTCAACTTCTTGAACTTTTGCTATAAAAGTTGATCACATGCTATTAATATGACATTCATTTTTATAGTTGTAGTTTTTGTGCTGTCAAGCTGTCAATTTTATTTGCGCCAATATTAATTGTTTTGAAATAGTACAGAATTACGAATACAAATTGGAAAATAAAGAAAATCAAATCAGGTCAAGGGGTATGATTTAAAATAAATAAACATTCTTGGTTTTTTTAACCATCGCAATGTAGAGTTGGCCAGAGAGTTCCTAAGCGCATTTATGGAAAGCATCAGTAATTTTTTTCTTTAATTTGGTGCTTGGTAGATTCACCAAGACTTTTTTTAAAACTGTTTTTTTATATTTTTTTTTCGTGTGTATTTCACTGATGCTGCTGCAGTGGCACACGAATTGGATTACCTGTAACACCTGATGCTGTCTGCACAGTAATAATTATATAAAACAATTTAGTGTACGTAGACAAGAAGTTATTTCAATAAGCACGTCTTGCAATCAGTAAACTTGCAGAAATGGATTTGTTTACATATTTTGCAAATGTCAAATTTTTATAGGAAAAAGTACATATATGCATCTCGCTCTTTATAGCATGTGTTTTGTGATATACACTTAATATAAAAATATTTTTAGAAATTTTTAATGCTCGAGTTCACATTCTCTCACTTCGTGTGAATGACTTCTTTCTTCTAGAGCAGTATTGCCTACAATTTATAACAATAATTATTTAAAGAGTCAAATAATATTAAAAAAACCATTCAAAAATATTCATAGATCATTTAAAATTATAGATACAGACGAGTATTCATTATTCAAGATTATTCAAGTTTTAAATTTAGTTTTTGGTAATATTCAAGCTAAACTTAAATTTTTTAATTTAAAAACAAGTTATGATAAACAATTCAAGTTCAATATTGACCAAGTACATTCTTTTTTTTAAATCAAAACTCCAAGCCAAGTCTCAATATTTTGATTTCGAAGTGACCACGTCACAGTTATGAGTTTTGAAACGGGCGAAGTCCAATAATCTTTTTACACCGAAGAAACTATGGTGGTGAATATGAAGAAAAAGGATGTTGATTGGATGAAATGGTTACCAATATACGGTCAACATCTTGTAACGAACCTTTTCCGTGCCGAGGTATCACTCGCCGGTGTCCACAGCTCGTTCGGTCACAAACAAAGTAAATAATTACGCGGTGGTTAAGTTCGATTTCCCATTTATATTACTTTTTCCTCAAGTTGATATTGACATTTCAATTTAATTTGGTTATAATCGCACTTAAAGCCTAAAATTTTTTTTTTTAGATCAAACAAATAGCCAGAGGATATTTCATGTTTAGAATTAAAAGAGTTGATATTAAAAAATTGACAAGAGAATATTTTATGTGTAGTAAATGTAACCTCAATTGGTGTTCTGTTGATGTCGTCCTGGTGTCCTGGGTTTTCCTTTGTCGTGACTGGCGATGTACTCGAGCCTCCTCCTAGGGCGTCTCTATGTGCGATCTGCCCATTTCTTTGATGTGACGAACGGCATGTCCAGGATCGCAAGTTTAAGACTTTATCATACGCCGGTCCCAATAGCACCACGCATGAAAAGACTTAGAAAATAATCTGCAGGACAGGTCTTAGTAGCTAGAAACGCAAATTTAAAACTTAGTGATTATTCTGCAGGGCAAGGCTCATTAGTGAGAGCACGCACGTTTAAGACTTTATCATACGCCGACCCCAACAGCACCACTCATGAAAACAAATAATCTGCAGGGCAGGGCTCATTAGCGAGAGTAACTCAAGCTTAAGACTTTATCATACACCGGCCCCAACAGCACCATGCATGAAAAGACTTAGAAAATAATCTGAAGAATAAGCCTTAGAATGCTTCGACCCAGCGGCAAAGCGTATAAAAGTCTTAGAAATAGATAGGAGTGCCAGGATCTTGGTCAGGAGATAATTTATTTGAGTTTGACTTTCCAGTGGACTGCCGCCGCAAGAATGTATTCTTATTTCTTGCTTGCAGTTGAAGTCACCCCAGCTTGGCTGTGTGTCGAGTGTGTGGTGAATTAATTCAACAGCAGCTGTTGGCATCCGACTGTAGCGTAGATTTTTACCACGCGCAGTGTTGATAACTGAGAAAGTTATCCATATATCATTTATCCATATATAATAATATATTTATCATATTATTATATAAATAATTCGAACTTATATTATTATATATGTAATGAAGTGCATGTAGGATGAAAACGAGGTGCAGACTTTCATCCTCACAATCTACTGGGTGTTAAAATAACAAACTTTTTGTTAAATTGGATAAATTTTGTAACTTTTACGAAATATCATTGCGTCAGTATTTTGTTGTTCTAAATAAAATTCTTTAAATTTGCAAAAAAAACAAGTCCTTAAATTAACAAAATATCTTCCATCTGGCTAAGCAGATTTTTCGAATTAACAAAATTTCTTAAATATGCCTTAATTTTTTCTTAATATTAATAAAATTTTCTTCAATATGACTAAATGTATTCTTCATATTAACGAAATTTTCTTCAATATGACTAAATTCATTCCTCATATAGACAAAATTATGTTCAATATGACTTAATTTTTCCTTCATATTAACAAAATATTCTTTATTATGACTAAGTTTATTATTCAAATTGACAAAATATTCTTCAATATGTCTTATATTATTCTTCATCTTAACAAAATATTCTTCTATTTGATGCATTTTACTTACCAAATTGGTGATAAATTTCGTCATTCAATGCAGCGTTAGCCTCCCTATGCGCAAAGAATGTCTGGGGCATAGTATGTATCATATTTTTATACAGATTTTATAACTGATGTTATAAGCTGAAATAACACTTGTGTGAGCAGATGAACCCGTAATAAAATTTTAACTGAAGCAAAATATTCTTTAACATAGAATAATGAATTCTTTCCTTATATATTTTGTGATAAAATAATACTAAGTTTGCTTTAATTTATTAATTTTTATTAGAAAAAAACAATTTTATATAAATAAAGGAATTTAAAGCGCATTATTTTCAGAGAAGTTTTATTTATTGAAGAAGCAATAATGTTGCAGAAAAAATTTTTTGGAACAAAACCGAAATACAAAAAGTTAAACTATGAATAAAGAACACAAATTAAGAAACATAATAAAAAAAAAAACAAAAATATATGTTCGTTTCTAAATTAAATGTTTATGTTGCAAAACGTATTGAAATTAAAAATTGGCTTTTAAATATTCAGTTTGGATACAAGAGTTGTTATTTTTGAACTGCCTATGTCAAGAATATGTCAAGTTTTGAAATTATGAAAAAATCCGATGTGTCCTGTGACCTGTGCAGTAAGCGAGCTTAAAGTCCTTCGATTGTAATGGATAACTTTTGCTGCCTCACTACGAGACCACTTCACGGCCGCCTTCGATTGCCTGCAATTAACAACTTCTTCCCACCTTGTACGATGTTCCGAGTCCGTCCATTGCTTAATAAGGCCTGCCACCATGTTGTCGCCTATGGCGATACGTGGCTCTGGTCCACAGAACTTTTCTGCTGATCCTTCTCTCGCTAAAGAATCACCATTTCCATTCTGTTTTATGCCAGAATGTCCTCTCACCCACATAAATGTGAGCTCATTTGTCTGAGCGCATCTATTGAGTTTGGTAAGACACTATATAGCCAACCTGGAAGTGACGCCTGTACGTTGCATGCACCTAATCACCGATTGATTGTCAAGGGCAATGACAATTTTCTTGCCATTGACTGATATGGTACTATAGTACTGATATATGGACTGATACTGATATGGTTACCAACGATTTCTTCACAGACGACTCCATCTGTTATAAGAGTTTTATAACATTTTTCTGTTATCCTTACTCTCTGCCTTCCGTCCATAGGCATGCCCGTCTCCCTGACATCTCTATGTACAATATCAAGGATGCGCATATGACTATGTAGGGCCGTTGATCCATGCCACGTAGCATTTCGCAATATCCTGAGGGCTGTTAGCGCAGCCGTTTTCTTCATTTCTAAATCCAAGGGCAGCATACCTAACAGAACCTCCATTGCGCTTGTTGAAGTAGTGTGTATTGCACCTGTTATTCCAACACATGCCAGCCGTTGGACTCTGTCCAGTCTCTTCTTAATATTTTTCTGGCCGACTTTTATCCATCACATCACCGAAGCATACGTGATGATAGGTCTAACCATCATAGTGTAGACCCATTTCGTAGACTCTGGGCTTAGCCCCCATTTGAGACCACAAACGCGTCTACACTGAAACAGAACCCTCTTGGCTCTTTGAATCCTATATTCTACATGCTCTTTCCAGTTCAGCTTGCTATCAAAGGTTACCCCTAAATAACATATTTAACTTTCGTGGACATGTTGATTTCAGCTCCAAAAGGTCTCAGTGGCTCTCTCCTTAGACCTGCCCTCTTTCTAGCAAAGAGAATATTGTCTGATTTTCCTGCGTTTACTGTAAGGCCTTGTTCTCGACACCACTCCTCCACCATTTGGAGTGCTCCTTTCATGATATCAAAAATGGTGACAATGAATTTACCGCAGACAACCAACGCAATGTCATATGCATACCCTATCGTGTGTATGCCCCATTAATCCTGTCTTACCAGTATGAGTCCACAGTTATGTTCCACAGGGTTGGTGATAACACCCCACTCTGGGGACATCCTCTACTTACTCTACCTCTAGTCTTGACTCTACCATTCTGCATGTTGATCGCCCTGTGCTTGAGCATATTATATACCCAATTTACTATCATTGGGCTTACATCGCGCTCTCTCAGGGCTTGCCGCAGCCTTCCAAAGCATATTTTGTTGAAAGCACCCTCGATGTCCATAAATGTGGCCATCGCCATGCCTCCTAAAAATAGCTCCTTTTCAGTAACTCTTACTAATTCGTGAAGAGCACTCTCCGTAGACCTACCTACTCTAAACGCATGTTGGCATCTACTCAGAGGATTTTGCATCAGCGAAGTGGGCTCAAGAAGCTAACCATCACTTATTCCAACGTTTTCAAGAGGAAAGACGTAAGGCTGATCAGTCTGAACGACTTCGTCTCCGCATAATCCTTATTTCCGGACTTCGGAAGAAATACAACTATCGCTTCTCTTCAGACTCTCGGAACATACCCAGTCACTAAGCAAGTAACGAATATACCCCACAGCCTAGATACAATGAGATCTTCACCCCATTGCATCATAGCCGGAAATATACCATCCATCCCTAATGTTTTGCACGGACCAAATTAGCGTATAGCACTACTCACCCCATTCATAGTGATCATTCTCTCGGCTTCCTGTCTGTTAACCCTGTGCATCCCTTTCTTCAAGGGTGTCCACGGGTCGTCAGACCTAAAACTTCCAGGAAAATGCACCCCCATCAGAACTTGCATCGACTCCTCTAAGTTCTTTGCCATGATTCCATCCGTTTTCCGGATCAGTCCCACTTTGGAGAATGGATCTTTTGAAACCATTTTCTGAAGTCTACATGCTTTATAAATAGTTTCCATCCCAGAGCAGAAGTCTCTCTACGACTGCCTTTTACGGTGTCATATAACGTTCTTCAGTTCCCTTTTCCGTGACTTGTAGTCTGCCCATGTTTCTGGGGTACCCCCTCTCATGTGCAGATTGAAAGCCTTCCTAACCGTCTTCTTCAGAGATTCAAGTTTCGTGCACCACCATGGCTTAGGATCACCCTCGTCTACTGAAGATATAGGACATGCCACCTCGTAAGCTTCGACCATGGCCGAACTAAGATGTTTGACATGGCTTTCCACTTCCCTTGTATTCCCTGGTACTTTTATAGATTTTTGGGTCAGTGTTTCCCTCAACTTCACCTTATGTTTTACAGGATCTGTATTCTTGGAAATCCTGGCCTTCTTGTTATTCCGTTGAAGTCGGATTCCATACTTGAATTCAAACTGAATGGATCTGTGCTCAGACATGGTTAGCCTATCGACGACCCTCCAGTTTTCTATTCTGTTCAGAATTCTTTATAAAAAAACTTTATATATTAAAGAAAAAACAATTATTCAAGTTAAGGAAACGTTGTCAATCCTAGAAATTTTAAGGAAGCTTTTATTCAAATTGAAAAAACATCTTCAATATGACTTAAATATATGCTTAATTAATTTCTTCAAGTTAAAAAAATTTTGTGCAAATTTAATAAGTTAAATTTTTGTTATCTGAAGAAATTTGTTAGATTAAAATTGCTTGTATTTGAAGATATTATGTTAATTGAACAAATCCTTCTTCAATATGAATATAAATTTGATGATATTTTTTTAATGTGAATAAAATATTATTCATTGCTTATTCGTGAAGCAATAACAAAATATTTTCGTTAAATTGACCTACCAGACTTTTGTGAATATAAGGATGATTTGTTGATATAACAAATCTTTGTTCAATATGAATAAAAACGTGATGATATTTTTTTCAATTGAATAATCGTTTTGATAACAAGTTACAAAATATTTTTGTCAAATTTATTTGCAAGTTTAAGATTCTACAACAATTATTTGATAAATAACAATGCAACTGTTATCACCGTGGGCCACCACAGAACTTAAAACGTAAAAAAATAAAAATTATGACGTGTACATGAAAAATTACGATACACGTGTATTTTTATTTTTTCCCCCTTTCAGAAAAGGTATATTCGGTTCATAGGACAGAATGTGTGTAACGCAGTGTAAGAAAACAGTTTGTTAAAACAAAATTATTTTTTTTTTAATTATTATAAGTTTTTTTTTAACATCTGCATAAAAAATATCTGCTAAGCCCCAAACAGCTCTTCATTTTGCTCTCTTGCTGCCTCTATCAAATTTTTAGTCAAAGCTTTGCTATAATTGTCAACGTTTTTAGTTTATTTTTTGCTGTTTTGGTTGCTGTTGTTATTTTTTTTTTTTTTTTTATTAAGTTTTGTCTTTCATCTATCTATGCGCGCAAAAATGTGTCCAAATGCTAAGCATTTGCCATTTTTATGCAGCAGGTCCTCCCACGCAATGTGACAGAAAACTGAACCCACGCATGTTTGAACAAATTTTTATTACAATCTCACATTTTCACAAGCCATTTGATAGTGTTCAGCATAAAAGTTTTTCTATATGTTACGCATTATACGCTTCACTTAGTTTACCCGCATGTGGTTTGGCTTTACTTTTAAGCAACTCTATTTTTGGACAAAAAAAAAATATTATACATACATATATAAGAATCTATCAATTTAATTTTTGAGCTTGATGATTTCTTGACGTTTTTATGTCTTGTTTTTGCTTTTTGGTCAGCTTGTGCTTTGATTGTGGAAAGTTTTTGTCTCCTCTAACACGTTAGTTCATTGATACTTACTTTTGCTGTGCAGTGCCTTTTTGGCTTTCTCAAAACTTTTCGATTTGGCACTGAATATTAATGACTTTTTACATCAACTAGGCACAGTGAACGAAGATAGTTCAAAGACAAAGGCTTAACATTTTATTTAATATGTAGAACTTGAATTCTAATTTTAATATAAACAATAAAAGCGGGTTAGGTTAGAAATTGTGTGTGTGTTTGTGATAAGAAACTAAAATGTTTTAGTCAGATTTCTTACAAGACCATAACATTTAAGCTCAAGTTCAATTTGAAGCTCAATCAATGATGTAAGCTTTTATTACGCTATGTTTGTTTATTTAATCACAAATCAACTGAAATCTTAATTAAGGGGGGACATGACATTCGCGGCAGAGAAAACAGACCTTTTTTTAAAAATTCATAACTCAGTCAAAAACAAACATTTTTTCAAAATTTTTTTATTATTGTAGAAAATTGAACAAATTACAAGATAGAAAAAAATTCAAAAAAATATATTTTTCACTCCAACATGGTTTTATAGAGCTCCAAACTGGCGCCAGAGAAAAAAACGGGGCCTCGTGGTTGCAGCGCTGGGAGTTACAAAAATTGTCCGATCTGGAAAAAAATGACTTTTTTAAATCTTAACAAAATTGGTTATCGTATGACACGAGCTTTTTTTTTAATTTTTTTTCAATTTTTGGTGATGTGCCAAATTTGTTTTTTCGAAAAAATATTGACTATTAAAAATAAAAAATAAAATTAAGATATCAGAAATTCATAAAAAATCGAAAAAAATGTAAAAAGAAGCTCGTATCATACGATAGCGAATCAAGTTTAAAAAATACAAAAAAAAAAAATTCGTCAAAAAAATGAACCCGCTAGTGCCGCAACCAGTATGAAAAACATGGTTTCGAGATAAACGCGTTCAAAGTTTGTGAACAAAGAAAAAAAAAAGGTTACCTTCAATCTGCCATGCCTGCTTCGTACTGTATGCCTTCGTTTTCTTGTGTTGTGCTGTTTCTTATAGTTTTTTGCAATCGTTTAGCAATTCGGGCTTCTTTTGAAGCTTTATATGCCTTCACTCTGGTGCATTTCAAACGATTTGCATCATTCCCTTTGGAAAAATTCAATGCTGTAGCTCCTGTGGTGATACCAAGTAGTTGAAACATTTGCAAATAACTATAAGCGCCGTCATTGTAAGTAGACACTGCCATGCAGCTTGCAATATTAACAATTCTGTTGCTGCCTGGAATACACTTAGGTGCAATGAGCCAAATTTTTGCATTCAAACTTTCATTGGAGTTTTGCGTGAATCCACCCAAGCACTTGTTTAGCAATTCATAGATTTCTTTTCAAATTTTACATTTCCACATTTTCGACAAACAAGGCAATCAGCAATGCCCATAAATATTTCAGCATATTGTAATATGCAGTAGGCAAATGTTTCATCACAACCAACATCCACAGATGCTCCATGAAGTTTTTTAGCAGATGTACTAGTAAACTCCACCTCAGATTCCATTTCTTCTGTTGAAATAGGTTTTCTTGGTGTAATGATTTTGTGTAAAAAACCTCTTTTGCCTTTTCGATCCTAAGAACGACGCTTCATTTTTCAATTTTTCAATATTTTTCACAAAAAAACCACGACTTCACGCTGCAAAAGATGCCAAATAACTGAGCATATAAAATAAAAATTCCACTATATGAGTTATAAATATAAAGAAATATAAAGAAATTCAAAAACACAAAACAAAACCCACCCTTCAAGTAGGTACGAAATAACAACCACCAAAAGTCAGGTAGCAAGTAAAACAAGTACATATATACCAGCTGCCGTACGTAGGTAGCGCAAAAATTAAAAATGCGCTATCACTAATCCGGCTGTAACTTTTGAACCCGTAAGAATTTTTCCATGAAATTTTTTTAGAATCTTAAGAATATCTACTAAAATACAAAATTATTAAAAAAAAGATTTCAAACAAAAAGATTTCAAAAAACTGACAATGTCATGTCCCCCCTTAATATATTTTTTTGTAGAGACTCATTTAACTTTAAACTTATTTACACAAAATTGAAATATCTTTTAACCAATTTTTTATGCACATTTCATTAATTCTTCACCTTTTTCACTCTTTTAAGAAATGATCTGAGCTTTCAACTTTTCAGTAAGTTAAATGTAGATGTTTTCAGTAAGTTAAATGTAGAGCTTGAACATACTCAAGTCTTCCGAACTACACGTGTTATCGAAAGTTCGAACCCAATAAAGTTCGTTTTAAGAGCACGAACTCGAACTCCACGTGAAAGCTGAACACGAACTATACGTAAATTTGCAATAGCACGTATTCACTTGTTGACGTGTTCACTTGTTAAACACAGAAAAAAATAAACAGTAAATTCTACCAATACGAACAGTAAACTATAGGTTAAAAACGAGCCAAACGAAAAAAATGGTAAATACTACCGTTGAGGAATTGTAACCTATTGTTGTAAAGCTTATTGATAAACACTCTTACAGTGGCTCTACCGCAGAAGTTGGTTGGTTGGTTGGTTGGTTTGAGTAGTGATACCGCTGCAAGCAGTATCTAATTAGCTCTATTGAGCCATTTTGGTGCCACAACCTCTAATTCCTGTGTGTCGAAGTGTTGAACGGTTAAGATGCCGGCCGTTATAGCCATCCAGTGCGATTTAGAAATGTAAGGAGGTCGTTGATTTTCAGAGTTGAAAGTTCCTCTAGGTTGCCGAAGAAGGCTTTACCTAGTGTTTTTAATCTACGTCTTGCCAATGCCGGACAAGCACATAGAAAGTGAAGCAATGCTTCTTTTTCTCTAGGATCATTGCAACTGCGACAGTGGAAGTTGAAGGGGATTACAATTCTTTCTGCATGCACTCCAATGCACCAGTGCCCCGTCCTGATTGCCATTATTCTCGCTATGTCGGTCCGGGGTCTTGTTATCAGTTCGCGAGTATTTTCCAGGTTGTATAAGGGCCACATTTTCCTTGCTGTAGAACTGGTTGTCAAATTTCTCCATCTGCGGTTTGCTATGTCCAGTTAGTGCGAAAACACCCTCCTTTACTGTGTTCAAGGCTCGTCCAGCTTGTCCTCCTATTCATTACCATAAATGTTCCCGGGAACCCAAATCAAAGTGATGTCAAGAGCCTACCTAGCCTGGCTAGCTCCTCTTTACACTGCCTTACTAGCTTAGAGTTGGATTTTTCTGTAGCTAATGCTTTTATAGCAGCCTGGCTATCCGACAGGATTGCTGCGTTTACATTGTTTCTCCTTCTCCTATTGCTAGAAGTTCCGCTTGGAAAACATTGGCCGAGTCCGGTAAGCAGAGGGAGCTGGCCACACCCAATTTCTCTGAGTAGATACCCACTCCTACTCCGCAGCCCATCTTGGACCCATCGGTGTAGAAGGTCACATCATAAACAGCATCTGGGTCATCATTGTGTCACTCCGCTCTAGTGGAGTACTTGGTTGTAAGTGTTCCAGTGAAGTCAAGATTGGGGATTTTACAATCTGTGTTACTTTTTTCCAATTCCGCTGGTAGTAGGCTGAGGACTTGCCCGTGTGTCCATAAGGTTTGTATCTCCAGTTGCCAGACTCCTTTAGTTGGATTGCACTTAGTTGGGTGCAGTTAGTTTTACTTTACCGTGACTCCTATGCATGCCGAACGCTGAACCCTGGATAGTTTACTAATATTGTACGCCGGCAATACAGGCCACCACACTAGTGCCCCATATGTCAGAATTGAACGCACCACTGCGGTGTATAGCCATAAGAGTATTTTCGGCTTCAGACCCCATCTTTAGCCTAATGTTTTTTTTTTACAGGCGAAGAAGACTATATAGGCGGCCGTGGCGTAGTGGGTAGAGTGTGTGACTCTTACGCCAGAGAACCCAGGTTCGAATCCTCCATCCGACACAGAAAGTTTTTTCAATTGAATTAATTTTTCTGTTTGGCCGTCACCTCTCTGCAGACAATGGCAAACCTCAGAAAGTAAAAACTGCCATGAAAAGCTTCTTGAGAACATAAGTCGTTCGGAGTCGGCGTAAAACATGTAGGTCCAGTTCTCGATCCTTTGTGTGCAAACATTTCACATCACACACAACACAATTAATCATTAGAAGCTCGGTCAAAGACCTTTCAAGGGCTGAAATGGCCATTTCTTTTTTTTTTTTTTTTTTTTTTAGAAGACTATACAGGCCTTTTTAACACTGTGCTCAATGTTTAATTTCCAGCTGAACCGCACAAGTGGTTGGAAAACAATTTTTAGTGTGCATTTACTGTAAAACTTGTTGGATTATAATTTTACATTACACTTACAACACCTTTGCTATGCATTTTCTTCATTACAGATTATTTCATTTATTATTAAAAACAAATTTGAGGCTGTTTATAATCAAGCCTATTATGAGTAATTTTTTCGTGCGAAATCGGAAAAGGGAATTTCCGTTTTTTAAATTCCACAGTACAAACAGTTCTACTTATCTAGAAGTTGATGTTATTGCTCGTTCTCATTTTCAACCATGATTATTTATAAATAATTAAATATTATATTATAAATGTACAAAGCTTTATAAATAAAATTGATAATCTCCGTCTTCTTGTCAACGGTAGTAAGGTCGATGTAATTTGTCTGTCAGAAACTTGGCTTAAAGAAAAAATGTGTAGTAATTTATAATTTATAACCAAAAAAAGGTTGGTGGTGGCGTTGCTATATACATAAGACAATGCTACAATTTTCGCGTTATTAGACAATCAACTAGTAATGATTTATGTGATTTTTCTCACTCTTAACCTCTTTCCCTCAATTAATACTGTTAATCCAAATGCAAGAGCCATCTTTTCTAATATACATAGATACATATTCCCTTTTCAATGATATATGATATATCGATATCGATTGGAGTGTAATCTATGCAACGAATGAAGTTAATATGCAGGTAGAATTCTTAACTGATAATATCAACCGATTGTTTTTTATATATGTTCCAATTTCAGTAAAGAACAGGTAACCCACTAAATATCCATGGATTACTAGTGAGATGCTGAAACTTATTGATAAAAGAGATTTGTTTTCTGATAAGTAGAAAAAATATAAATGTGCTGTTTTTTACAATAATTTCAAATGTGTACGCAATGCAGTTACTGCTCTGATTCGTAAGAATAAAAAGCTTCACTACGAAAGAAACATTTTCCCACTGTAGTTCGAGCTCTTCCTTTTGGAGAAATATCCGCTCGACTGGGATAAGTAAAAATTTACATATACCTTCCGAAAGTATTAATCTTGATAATCTTAATAAGCAATTCATTCAGCCATTTAGAAATAGCAATAGTGTTTCACGGAATATTGTCTTTCAAAGTTCTCCAGAATCAATTTTTGCGATCTCAGGAGTAGATTTGGTCAGTGTAGGGGAAGTTATTTTGCAAATTAAGTCGAAAGCGAAAGGATCAGATAATGTTTGTCCTGTTTTTACCAAAATACTTTTTCCTGTCATCTTGCATCATATAACCCATATTTTTAACTCAATCATTACAACCTCTACTTTTCCGACTCTCTGGAAAACTGCAAAAATATTACCACTGCCGAAAAATAATTCTGAGTTCCGACCAATCGCCATACTCCCATTTCTCAGCAAAGATTTTGAGATATTGATAAGCAAACAAATTAAACCTTATTTAGAATATAATATAGTTTTGACTAAACATCAGTAAGGATTTCGAAGTGGTCGTAGTTGTACTACAGCACTGTTGAAAGTATGTGAAGACATTCAGCCAGGATTGGATGATAATATGGGCGGTCTAGTTGTTTTTTTGGACTTTTCTAAAGCTTTCGATAGCATCAACCATCAGCAACTGATTGAAAAGCTCTCATCTAAGTTCTCTTTTACCACCTCGCTATGCAACTTGTTGTCGTCATACCTCTGCAATCGTACGCAGTATGTTCACTACAATAATAATAACTCCTCCAACATGAATGTATCATGTGGCGTTCCTCAGGGTTAAGTCTTAGGACCACTGTTGTTTATAAGGTTTATAAATGACATCGCGGACTGCTTTTTAACCTGTGAGCATCACATCTACGCGCATGACATACAAATATACGAGTATAAACTTTTTTCGAAGTCGCTACACGGTCAAACAGTACATAATTTTAATTTAGAGCTAGACAGAATCTTTTGTTGGTCAGAAAACAACGGTCTCAGACTAAATCCTAATAAAACCAAGGCTTTGATTATCAACAGATGCCGGAACAAAACTGAATTGCTACCACTTTACTTAAACAATTTCCACATTGAAAATGTTGATAGCATTAAAAATCTTGGCATATATTTAAACAGCAATTTTACATGGAACACCCACATAAATAATGTAATCTCTAAAATTTATGGGGCGCTACGGGGACTTAGTCCTACCACCAAGTACTTGCCAACTGCTGTTAAACTAAGGCTTGTCAAATCATTTGTTTTGCCCATAATTTTCTATAGTTGCGAATCGTTTGCAAAGTTAGATTTTGATTTACTTCGAAACTTGACGGAGGCTTTTAATAGTTGTGCTAGGTTTGTTTTCGGTATTAATAGACGTTGCCATATATCTTTTCATTCAAAGAAAATAACCGGAGTTTTCCTTAGCGATATATTAAATTTTCGTACTTTACTACTGTTGCATAAAATCATAGCCCGATTATTTATTTGAACTTTTAAGGTTTTGTAGAAATCAAAGAACAGAGCAGCTCATATTGCCCAGGCATTAGTATCTCTTGACCACTCGACATTTCTTTGTCTATGCGATACATCTTGGAATACGCTACCTATTAATCTTAAACTCATATGCAGCGCGAACAAATTCAAGCGAAGGCTTTTTGAACACCTTTCTTCTGCTTTTTAACAACTCTCTGTGTATCTTCACATCTTTCTTTCTCTACATCTGTCTTTCTGTATTTCGAAGTTATTTTGCTTGATAATTAAATATTATGTAATCTTTACTTTAGTTACCCTTTCCATTATTAATATTATTTACATTATAGTTTTGTTTTAATCTCTAGTTGTTAAGATGAATTATTGAAGGCTGTTGATCGGTATTTTTAAACGCAAAAATAGTAAGTGTGAAACAAGAATTGTATTGAAGGGTACTAAAGTGACCACAATTAACGTTTTAATTTGCCGACGAATGCTTTTTATATTAACGGCCGACTTTAACTATTCGAAGCGTTTAGATTTACGGTAACAATTGTTAAGTTACAATTTTTTATCGGTTATTTCAAACCAAAAAATTGTAACTTTGCAACAACAATTGTTGGTAAAGTGACCGCAAATATCGTTTGAGTTTGCCTACGAGATTTTTTTTTGTGTGTAGAGTGAGTCGGCATCCATACAAAAAAAAAATTTAATTTTTAAGGATTAAAAACAGCCGGAATGGTATTTTTTTCATAACTTAAACATAACATGTCCGGTCTTCAAAAATAATCAGGCCGATCGTGAGTAATTTTTTCGCCCGGAAACGGAAAAGGGAATTTCCGTTTTTTAAGATAAAGCTCCAGAACTTTTGGAAATTTTGAATGCAAATTTGTTCATCAACCATCAATATTCATGAGTGTAAAAAATAAAAAAGTGAAGTCTTACCTGATATCTTACAAGCGGACATTCCCTTTTTCGATTCCGGGCGAAAAAATTACTCACGATCGGCCTGAATATGTCGTTAAAAAGAGTTTAACAAGCACTATATTTTTGTCTGCAGTCATATTCGTCTATTAAGCACCATTAGCTCTATTTACCCCACTTAAATTTTTTTTTTTTTCTCATTTAAAGTTCTTAAAAATACATTTTTTTTTTCCTTAAAATTAAATTAATTTAATAAGTTCAAAAACAAGTTATAATAATTGAAATATTTGGTATACTTATAAAATTTCCAACTTTTCCAGTTGATTTTTCAAAAATGTTCTTTTACACAAACCTTGTTCTAACAATTACAAAGACATGAAAAAAACATTGGTCGAGCCGTTCCTCAAGAGATGATCGGTCATACATGCGGCAATTGATTTTTATTTGTATAGATTATATAATAACAAATACTGAAATTGACCACTAGTTGTGGTTCATGTTCACCGGGAAAAAAAATAATTAAACGTCGTAAATTTGTTCATAAGCTAAGATTGTCCCCCTAAAAGAGTTTTTTCTGCATTTAACAATATAATTTAAATATGTTGAGTGTATTAGCGTTTGTAAAGATTTCGTCTGTATAGTCATGCAAAAAAAAAAAACTAAAAATCTGACCACACTTTGCCGCTGCCTACTGTATTTATTAGCACGCTTTTGTGCTAAATGAACGCACTCTTGATTGCACGCTGTAAACTTTTAATTTGATGAAGTGTTGGATAAAGTGTTGCAGAAATCACAACAACAAAAAGAAGAAGAAGAGTAAGAAGAGCCGCCTTCTTTAAGACGTAGTGTAGTGTGCCCGGTTAAACTATTAATTTGGTTTTTTTTTTTTTTTTATGATTAAATACCGGGAGCGCGCATTGATGGTTATCTGTTGCTCCGCGCACTATTTATATCTAGCTGTCTATCATATTAACAAGTTTTCTAAATGTTCATCGAGCTGGTTAACACTATGTTACAAAATAGCATCTTGTAATTGTAAGCAATTAAAGAGCGCGCAGCGGTGTGGCAATGCTGTAATAGCGACTATTTAAAGTGTGTAGTTGCACGAAAAAATTCTGTTCTAAGTATGTGCCTTAAATGGACGCTAAAGGCTGCAGGCGGCAAGTGTTTACAAGACAACACTAGAGCCACACATAAGTCTACGGCGCGCAAGAAGTGTTGCCACATCGTGTCACATGCTACACATTGTGGCGGCGAGCACCACATATTATGCTACCATGTTTCATTATGGGGCGGCAAATATTTTATAATTTTATACTGTTTTTTTTTAGTTTTTTTATTTGCATCTGAGCGTTTTCCAGCGCGCTTTTAATGGAATTGGATGGCTTGGCAATAGTATCTATAAGCTTAAAGTTGCAATTTACTGCAGCAATTTTTATGAATTCTGCATAAGGTCCAGTTTTTTGTATACATTTTTCTTAGATACATTTCTTGTGGTTTATCTATTGGCTACACTTTGTTTGATTAATAATTGGTTATTAATCTTTTAAATGCACAAAATTCTGCGCATGCGCGCAAGTTTTTAAAACACAACGCGGCAAAAAGTTTTATATCAAAGCTTGCTTGCTCTGCGCTTTATCTTAATTTGTTTGATAAGCTTAAAATGTCGGGCGGTTCGTTTGCTTAACTAGCTGTGCGTTTAGCTTGATTAAGTATGACCAGTAAAAAAATTTATGTTAATCTGAACATGTAATAAGCATAGATTTTTTTAGTTTCCTTTCGCCAAACTATTAACCCGTTAACGCAAAATAGGCATTCATTTAAATTATTTTTCTATTAGTTTAAGTTTAACTATGAGATAAATTGCTATTAAAAATGTAGTTAAAATGCCTGAAGTAAGATCAGAACTTTTTGATTTATAACTTGAAAAATATATGCTCCAAAGTGCTTGATGTGCACTATCATGTGATGCATGACACAACAATTAAAGTCAAAGCATTGATAGCTTTTGATTTTTTCCCCACAATATTGTTCTTGTGCTGTAATGTGCTTAAAGTGTGCTACAATGTGTCATAAAGAGTTTGTAAAAATGCGCATATTTGTAAATTTTTCTTTATGAAGTTATATTCGCCCTTAATTTTTTGTTCGCCCCCCTCCCCCCAAATTGTTCTTTAATGCGCTCAAGTTAAGCTGCAATAAATCATGAAGAGTTTTGAGAAATTCCCGTATTTGTAAATTTTTTTAAGAGTTATTCCGTGTATAATTTTTTTTTCAAAATTTTAAGAAATGTGCTGTCATCTGCTTAAGGTGTGCTGCAACATTCCATAGAAAGATAAAAAATAATTTGCATATTTGTAAATTTTCGAAAAAAAGTACCATCGTATTTAATTTTTATGAAGTCTACTAATTGTGCTGGGCTGTGCTCAACTTGTGCTGCAATGTGGTGTTTTTTTTTAGTTAAAGTCTGTTTTTTAATATATTTTAAGATATTTGAAAATTTTACATTTTTATTTAATCTTTATACCATGTCAATTTGAATAACCTTTTAGTTAAATCTGAATGCTTTGTTTAGCCACTAAGATCTGCGTTTTAGGCATAATTTATAAAGACCACATTTAAGAATCGGTACATTGCAGCTTAACTCTCAGGACAATTCCCGAATTCTTAAAAAAAAATATAAGTGTGGGGCTAAATGCAACTTAAAAGAGCTCCATATTGCAGCACAACTGGAGGACATGACAGCACAACTACCAAATTGCAGAAAAATTAAAATCAGAGCTTACTTATGGTAAATTTATATGTATGCAATTTTTAAACTCCTTGCTGAGCATCACAGCACAACTCGAGCACATGACAGCACAACTACCAAATTGCAGAAAAAATTAAAATCTGAGCTTATTTATAGTAAATTCATAATTATACAATTTTTTTTCTAGCTCCTTACTGCACATTGCAGCACAACTCGAGCACAACACGGCACAACTACCAAATTTCGAAAACAATTAAAATCAGGGCTTGCTTCTGATTCTAATTCGTGCATATACAATTTCCTAAAACTTTTTACTGCACATCGTAGCACATCACAGCACGACTTGTAAATTTCTAATAAGTGTACGACTAACTTTAGCAATAAAATGCAGCACTTTATAAAAAAATCAAGTACTTTTTGAAATGAGGCACATGACAACACACATCGGGTACATTGCAGCACATATTGTTTTGAGTTATAAAACAAATAGTGCGCAGCCAACTTCAAACACATCAAAAATTTTTAAAATGAGCACTTCAGATGCTAATTGGCTAAGCAAAAAACTTGCAAAAGCTTCTTTTTATTTAAAACTTGCTGTATTTTAAAATAGTATGATATCCTTAAAGTTCCCCTACAAAGGCGTCTCAACAAAATAAAAAGCAATCAAAAACACCTAAGCGATACCATATTTTTTATATATATGTATATTTTATTTATATATATATATTTTATTTGTCTACAACAACTTCAGTGCGTACCTGCCACAACAATAGCTTGCCACTCGACTCCTTAGTTTTGCCAACATTCTTCTTTTTTTAACTACTTTTGCAATTTTCTCAACGAGTTTCTCTCATAGTAGCATCTCTTAAGTATCTGCCAGCTTCAAGAATATATCTACAAGTACATCATCATCTTCTGCTACAACAAAACTTTAGCTATCTGCTATCCATGAGAAGTTGACGTAGTAGCCAGCAGCTACTGACTTGCTGCCCATTACTTGCCAGCCTGTGATGTCAAAAGATTTTCAATAAAGTTTTAAAATAAATGCAGAAATATAACCATATATATAAAAGAACCAAAACAAAAATTTACGCTGAAGCATCTCTTAGCTGGATGCATAGCTATACACAGGCAGTAGATAGATACCGAAAGGCAACGATTAGCTTTATTGAGTAGTTGAAGATAGTTGCTGATAGTTAGTTGATTGTATGTATGTGCAGGTATGTTTAGAAATCTTACTTTGATGATTTATGGCATATATATGTATATATATATGAAAGTAACTTTGAACAGAAGCGGTTCCATGGGTAAACATATCTAAGCAATTATTTTTAATTAAGAGCGCATTATTTAACCAGCTGAACAAAGGAATGTCAAAAGAATATTTTTCATCAAAGCACTCTGTCAAAGTTAATGAAATCAACGGAAACTTAATGACACTTTCTAAACCCAAAATTTACTCATTTCTTACAACCTGTACAACCTTCAACAAAAATTAATTCAATTCCATTCATTGTCATTTAAACGCGAATCAGTGCACATACCCCTCTCAGCAAAAATGTTAGCAAATTCACCAGCTTTCAACACTGCCTGTGGACTTCTTGACCTTTTTCTAACCTTACAACTAGCTGCTCACAATTCTTGCTTACAGCACACCTATGCACAACAAAAGGAAAAAAAAAAGAAAAAAAATCTCTTCGCTTCAACAATAAATCTCCTTAAAAGAGTCCTTCAATACCTTAACTTTTACCCAAGCAGCTTATTGTAAAAGATGCCAATAAGTTGACTGACGAAGTCTTAGTAAGAAGCTTGAAATTTTCATTTTATGCTTTGATACTTTGATTCTTCACCTCTTGATATGTAGAACAGTTGAATACAGTTGGAGCAGAGTTTGTGAGACATGCAAAAATATTGGAATAAAATTCATTTTCTTCACCACTCCTACCACAGTCCATGAGATATGTTGGCATCTTTGGATATAGCTATGGTATAGAACTTTTGTGAAAGCTGAAAAGAAGCTTTCTTTTAATGCTCAAATTGCTGTCAGAAGCAGCTTGAGCAAATGTCAAAATGACATTAGTTGAGAAATAAAGGATAAAGGAGAAAAGTTGAAGTGAAAGATAGCTCGCTTTGAATAAACTTGATACTGCTGATCATCGGCTTCGTTTCTCGCTTTTTTTGCAAATTTGTTATTTGAATTTTGCTTATTTCTTGGCAAAAACTAACTATTCGACTTGACATTTGCAGTAGTTCTATTTAACATAACTGGAATTTTTCCCATAGTCGACCCAAATATTTGTTCAAATACAAATAAAACGTACGAGTTGTATAGCACAAAAAAGTCTATTCTTACTGAAAATAAACAGGCTGCAAATATATTGAAAAATTTGTGAATGGTTTTAAAAATCGCTAAAATTTTATTTAAATTAAATCTTTCTACGGCATATTGCAGCACAAGCCCAGCATAATACAGCACATTTGTCATATTGGCGAAAATAATTAAAAACTAATTGAAAAAATCATTGTCTTGATCGGGCACGTAACAGCACATACTTTTTTTAATTATAAATTAAAAATGTTTAGCCCCAGTAAAAAAAGTTAAAAAATGTATGCGGTATCTTATATATTAATACGCTAACACTAAATTTTAACCCCCTTTTTCTCAATTTCTATAAATTGCCTATGCAACAGATTTGGATGAAACTTATATCATTTAAAAGCCCTCGTTCATACCAAGTGCACAATATAGTTTTTATTCAAATGTTTTGTCATTAAGTTAGGTAAAAATTAAAAATTAAAGACACCTTTCCCCATATAAAAAAAGCTATAACAAAATATGTTGCAAAGCTATACAGCTCTATTGAACAGCTCTTTGCTGTGGGAGAGTAGATGCGAGAGTAAAAAAAAGGCATATGCTTTAACAGAGCTTTAACAGAGTGTGGTTGTTGTTAATTTTTCTTTCCCATCTTCTCAGACATCTTCTCAGACTCGATCCGCGTTGCTATAACAAAACAAAAGGGTGTCGCAATGAAAGTGAATTTTTTTATTCCATTGTAAGTCCCAAGTTAGACATGCCGATATGACGACGATTTCTCTCACCGATTTTCTGTTTGTGGACGCAGGAGCCGAAGAGAAGGCGAAAATTAAAATCGTCCAAAAAATCGTTCGTACCAGCGATTTTTCGACAATTTGTCGTTCTTCCTCTTTCACTCACATGAAAAAATAGTGGAACAGCAAGCAAACATCGTTCGGCAAAATCGTCGTGTTTAAGTCCCATGTTAGACATGCTAATATTCTTTCACCGATTTTATTATCTTTTCTTTTGTTTCTCTGTTTCGTCGTCCATTGCTTTTAGACACGACGATTTTGCCGCTCTTCTGACCGCTTCCTGGCGGAGGCTCACATAGACCATTCTGGTCCTTAGTGGTACCGGGTTTAAGGAGCCTGTAAGCAGTTAGTTAAAGTAAGTAAGATTTGCGTCGAATTCGCGAATCTAAGGAGGATTTCTAGAGAGATTTGGAGATACATGTTGTAGTGACGGAAGCATCGGTGAGCCTAAGTATTTAAGTCCCGATCTAAGTAGAGCGGGGCAGGTGCATAATAAGTGTTCCAGGGTCTCAGCCGTGGCTGGTTCCTTGCACTTCCTACAGTTGTCATTCGTTGTGTTGCCCATCTTCTGCGCGTGTGCTGCCGCCATGCAGTGACCCGTGAAGATACCCACCAGTTTCCTGTATTCTCTGTGCTGCCGTGCCAGGATGAACAGAGTCCGTATTTTGCTTGTGTATAACACATGATTTTTGAGATTCTGCATGCTGTCGTATCTCTTCATCTACGACTCACTGCTTGTGCGGCCCTATCTTCGAGGTTTCTGTACAGCTCTTGTTGTGGGATTGGTACTTGTTGTATGTACTCTGATCCCAGCCCGGCGCCGTCCTTTGCTATCCGGCTTTCCATTTCCGTCAATGCCCTGGTGGCTTGGGACCCAGTAGATGCGCACTCTCTTTGAAGCGCATAGTGCATCTAGTGCTTCCCTGCTTGCCAGGGCATTTATGGACCTGATGGTAGCGGAGCACACGAATTTTATCGCCGCTTGGTTGTCTACAAACATGTTAATATTGGAGTTATGTGTGTTTATGTTAAGCGCAGTCTGCGCGGCCTTCCTTATGACGAGCACTTCCGCCTCGAAAATGCTGCAGTGGTCCGCTAGCTTATAACGCTGACTTATCTCTGATTCTGTACATTAAACTGCCGCTCTTACTTTCGTACGCAGCTTAGAGCCGTCAGTGAATATGTTGACCGCCCGCCGTGTTTGTTCTATGCAGTAACAACAATCGTTCAGTCCTAGGCGTATTGATATTCTTGAGTGTATTATTGTGCGAGCTATCCTGTAGTCTGTGCTACTGGATAAATCCTTGCTGTTAGTACAATGCCCAAACCTTTGTTTGTGCATGTTATTTGCCGCCGTAAGGCTCTGTGCCATTTTTCCGGCTATTAGTTTTGCGTGTATGTTTAGAGGGTCCATACATAGAATTATTCCTAGCGCCGTCGTTGAAAATTGGACGAACTACCGTTGCGTAGATCCAATGCATCAGAAAGGGTGAGAGACCCCAAGTGCTACACAGCATCTTCTTGGATGCGCATAGAACATTGGTTTCTTCACTTTGGCTTTCTTCACTCTCTTGTCGACATTGATTCTCCATGATAGTTTGCTGTCCAGGACGACCCCTAGACCCCTACTTCGTATGGGTTTTCGGGGTGAGGTGTATATTGTTTATTTTCGGTGGTATCCACGGCCTTGTAGCTTTTCGTAAATAGAACCAGATCTGTTTGCTCGACGTTAATGCTAAGGCCGATTGAGTTAGTCCGTCTGAGCACCTTCCTGAGTGTGCTCTCCATTATTGAACTTATTGTTGGTAGACATTTTCCCACTTTAATTATGCTTTGGTCGTCTGCATAAGCTGTTATCTTCGGAGGTATACCTTCGAAATTTTTGGGTAGTTCGTTAATGACTAGATTCCATAGTAAGGGCGATGGAACCCCCTTGCCCCCCTGGGGTGAATCTCACCGAACTTCCCTTGTCATGGTAGTAGTGCCCCACTCAGCTTGAACCCTTATACCCTTTTTTCAGGAAAAAAAAAACTATTTTTAATATAAGCTGTACGCTTATGATAAAAGAAGTTCGTTTCCTACAAACGAAGTTTTAGGTTGCAACAAACAAATTCTTCATTTGCCACAATTGAAAAATCACACGCGCTTATGACAAACAAAATTAAATTCCTGAAACATTTGCAAAAAACGTTTTCATGCACGATAGGCAAAGTTCTTTTGCGACAAACTGGCGATAAGCGTTTTTTTTTTTTTTCTTTGTGTGCGTGGTGTACAGATTTTCCAAATATGTGCAAATAATTGCTTTCCGCTTCAGTTTTTGTTCAGAAAATATCTTTTCATTTGCTCTATAAGTTCACTAATGATTATTATTTTTAGAATCTACTATATTGAAACTTTATTTCTGTACCAAATATGTTGCTAGAGAGTTAATACTTTTTTTATTAATGAACTAAAAACAAAAGGATTTTTTTTGAACAAACCTTAAAACCTTGTCCTTGAACTTTTATCAAGGGATAATGAAAGAAAATGAAACCATATCCAATATTTCGACATGCGTTCTTTAAGTTATTCTACTTGTGTTTTAGTAAATTTATGAAAAAACCAACTTTGCATGGGTATACTTTACACATGATGGTAAACTGAGTGTTAATATTAATGTTGCTTAATGAAACTCAGGCCATTTTTTAATCTTCGTCTTAGTAACAGTAAATTTGCATTTAAATTTGTTAAAATGGGAATTTAAAATATTGATTTGTTTGAATGTTATGTATATAAATATTAAGAGCAATAAGAATTACGGAACTTTCAGTCGCTTACTTGAGCTGAAATCTGCTGTTTGAGTATATGATGAGTTTTACGAAGCCAACGAACTTGGAAACTTGTATAAATTTAACGGGTCTTTCTAACGGTCTTTCTAGAAATAAGTAATACAATTAAAAAAAAAATAATTTTTTTATTAATATATTAATTATAGCTCATAAATCTGTCATAATCAATATTCATTCAAATATTTTCAATAGCTTTTAATTCATTAAAAAAAATGCTATTCATCACTTAAGTTTTGTGTCTTACAATTTTTGGCCCCTCTTTTTTTTTGAGCGTTTTTAATGCCTTGTAATTTAATTAAGCAAACAATTTTAATAACTCATTGAACAGAAGAAACTGTTAGCTGTAAGCCACTCAAAAGTTGTTAACTGAACACTTATTGTTGTTATTGTGGCATTATTTTAAGCATATTTATTTTAACACGCTTTTTTTCTTATTCATTATTTCACACATGAACGTGTTTTCTAACATGAACAAATTCCATGACGTTTAGCTGCGGCTCGTTGATCTTAGCTATATTTTTTGCCCCCTTTAGCTGTTTTTTTTGTATTTTTTTAATTATATTTTTTTCAGTTGCTTTTAACTATGTTAATTTTTTGTATTTTTAATTTAAAATCTTCTTTGCATGTTGTTTTTTGTTTTATTTTCTTCATATTTTGTGCTCAAGTTATTTTAATGCTTAGGTTTTTTTGAGTGCCTATGAATTTAGTTTTTTGTTCCCACCATACATAATTTGAATTCGGCGGTTAAATAGTTGGTTTTTGTGTACGTTGTTATGCTCCATGTTATTTTTTTTTTTTAACCCTGCGCGCGGTCCATTAAACATTTACACCTTTTTTTATGTGTTCAACAACGAAGAAAAAACCCATGAATAAATAATTGAGTGTCCAAATGATTGAATGAATGAAAAAAGCAGAAACTAGAAAAAATAACTCGCCTAGTTTAAGCTTTGACCAAAAAAACGAATGATTTATAGAAAAATAAAAAACATAAAAGCGGTAAAAAAATGTAAACGTGACGCCAAGAAAACAAAAATATATCTAAAAATTATGCTCAATTGGGTATCGCCGTTTTGTCGCTGTATTCAAAAACTTTAATATTCTATGCGGTAGGTGACTGTATTTTGGTGTAACATACAAAATGTTGTAAGATAATGACTGGCCCGCTTAATTAAGACGTTTATTAATGACTGAATATATATTTTCAGCACCCCTGAATACCCTTCTATTAAAGACCTAACAAGTAAGGTACGCTAAAGGCTGTCATATCTTAAACAACTATTTATGTCAGAACTGAAACATTGCTAAATCGAAGGTGGAAAAAAACAAATCGAAGTTGAAAAATTTTTAATTCAAAGTTCGGAATACATTTCAATTTATGTTTTAAAATAGTCAAACGTAGTTGACATGATATACTTCAAAGTGAAAACACAGTAATCCGGAGCGAATACTGGATTTTGACAATTTTTTGGAAATATTTTTAGAACTAATAACTTTTGCCAGTAAATCTATTCTCTAATTGTTGGGTAAAAATTCAATTAAATACATAAAACTGCATCAAAAAAAAAAGTTTTTAATAAATTTTTAAACTTAATGATTATCAAGACTAGATTTCAAATGACCATCGAACTAGTAACGGTGCATATTGCCATTTTGGCAAATGCAACGTTGAAATGTCTAAAATGTCAGGTATTCGCAGTGCAATAAAATGTTTTTGATTATATTTAATTCTTATTAAAATAAAAAATTCCTAAAATTCGTTTCTTTGTTACGGCAAAATAATTTATAATTTTTGTTGTTATGCTGATATCTAATTATTTTTAACGACATTTTAATTCAACAATTCTGTGATCACAAGCAATAACGACTTAACTCAAAATATCATAAAAAAGCCATATGCCGTTTTTTTTATTGGCAATCTTTGGAAGGATGCAGGAATCCGTTTTTTGCACAGAATAGGTTACCACTTATGTGTGCAAATATTTTTTTGTAAATATTCATATATTTCAAAATGAAGGCTGGTAGTTAGTGCAAATAAAATATCGTTTTTTTTTTACGATATTTTGAGTTATGTCGTTATTGCGTTATTGAGTTAACGATAAAGTAATTCTATTATTCAAAAAGTTTAATTTTTTGTTTACTAATAGTTTTTCTTATCAATACTGCTAAAGAGGGCGCTGAAGCTGGTGCTGGTTTGAGCTTGCAGATGACAGTAGCTTTATTAAACTGGTAGTGTTTAAAGAGCGCGCTTATTACTTGCAAATGGAAGCAGCTTCATTAAGCTTGTAGTATTTATACTGCGTACTTACTGTTTGTGACTGGCTTATATTTTGCTCTAATTTATTCTTTGGAAAAAATGTCATCAATTGTGTATTTTTTAGATACAATGAAAATCATTTAATGGAAAGAGCGTGAAGAAGAGAAAATGAAGCAAATAAAGCAAAGTACTTGCATTAATGTTAAGTAAAAAACAGCATTGTGTTGCTGTTGATAGCTTTTGAGTTTATTTTGTATTTTGCGAAGTTAATGAAAATTTTGGAGGGTTCAGAGTGCAGAAAAGAGAAAAGGCAAAGAAAGTAATGAAAGAAAACAAAGCCAAAAAATAATGACCAGTAACAAAGATCAAGGCAAAAACAAATGCGTTAAAAGGAACATAAAAACACAAAACGCAACAGCAGTTGAAAGTTCAGGACAAAATATGCAAAAAATAAACCAACAACAACGAAAATGATGTAAATAAAAGCGACTGAAGCACAATAAACCAAAACGAAAACAAAAACATCAAACAAAAAATCCAAACTGTGCTAACAAGCGAGATAGAAGATGCCAGCGCTCGAAACCATCTTACAATCCGTTTGAAGCTCGAAACCAGCTCGACATTGCTCAAAGCTATAAACATTGAGCTTTTTTCATTTATGATATGTACTATGATCCTATTAACGAGGTGGTAGTGACAGTTCTTTTGGCGATCATAGTTTATCGAAAATGGTACAAAGTAGAAAACGAAAAAAGTGAAAACTGCAAATAAAAAGCAAAATATACAGGCAAATGACAACGTATGATCACCGCTTTTGTGAATTTAGCCTGCTATCACTGCCACCTTGCTAATGGCATTATGTGATAATACTAGTACTGTTATAGTGCGTGCTTGTTACTTGCAGATGTAAGCAGCTTTACTGAGCTTGTCGTGTTTATAGTGCCTGCATACTTTTTGTAGATGGCTTCTGTAAAACAACATTGTATTTTTGAAACAACATTGTATTATTATTCCAACAGCGACTTGCAGCTTCAGCTGTAGCGCGCAATATAAATGCAGCTTAATGACGCGTTTCTAGTGAACGCTTATACCGAAGCTTATTTGCGCTCTAGCCTAAAGTAGCATTTTTGAGCTTATTGTGTTCATTGTGCGCGTTTATTGCTTGCAGATAAAAGTTGCTTATTGAATTTATATGTGTTCATAGTGCACACCTATTGCTTACATATTAAAGTATCTTATTGAAGTTATTGGTGTTCGTATTTTGTGAATTTAATAAATATGTTCAATAATGTGGGGTAGGAAAAGAAGAGCGAAACAAAAAGCGCTGATATTTTATTTTGTTATTAACTTCACGCACAAAATGATGAATAATAAGGTTGCGACCAGAGTGAATGCAGATGCAGACAGGCAGTCAGGCAGGCCCACAGGCAGACAGGCATGCAGGCAGGTTGCTTGTTGGCACTAGTGCGACAGAACAACAATAAAACAAACAAATGAGAACATGCGAGATAGAGATATGCATGTCTGCTAACCTGTCCGCATCTGCATTCACTCTGGCTGCAGCCTAAGAATGATCAAAACAATAAAAAATTATGGAAATAAAAACAAATGAGCTTAAAGAAACTTCAAAACACAAAGCATAAATATGGTTAATAGCTTAGCAAAAAAAAATCCAAGCAGTACAACAAAAACAACGAAAACTATGTAAGCAAGCCAGAAAGAAGGCCCAAGTGTACAAAACTATCTTCAGAAGCACAGCAAAACGACACTACAACAACAATAATGCAACAACAGTTGAAAATTGAGCACAAAAAATGTCAAAGTAATGAGGGAAAAACAATGAAAATTATTTAACCAAGCAAAATTTGAAGAAATAAGCGCTGAAAATCATCTTAAAAAATGCAGAATGGCAAAATATATAAACAATAAAAAAAACAAAAATACAAGCTACGAGAACGAGCGATATACAGATATAAGCGATGAAAACCAAATAATAACTATGCCGCTATAAGTATGGAATAAACTTGCACTACGAACACCTTTAGCTTTTCCAGTATAATTTAACTTGAAACTTTTATAGCTTTAACAATAATCTTCGGCATAAGCGTTCACTATGAACGTGACCTTAGGGCTTTGGGCGCATTTATAGTGCACGCTTATTGCTGAACCAAGCCGAAAAACATATTGGGGCAAAAGAGATGGATGACTTGCTTTCTCTATTGCTCCATTGTGTTCTTCGGCTCGGCACAGCAATGAGCATGCACTATAAACGCGGCCTTATTGGTCTTATCTGAGCTTACTTCTTATCGCTAATTATCGCTAAAAAAAAACACCAATAAGCTCAAATAAGCGCGACCTAAAACCGCGTTCATAGTGAGCGCTTATTTGTGCTTACTGGCTTTTTGGTGTATCTCTACCACGCTTGCTCGCTGTGTGAATACACCAAAAAGCTCAAATAAGCGCAATAAGCATTCAATATGAACGCGGTTAAGGCTTGGTTCTTTGTAATAAATGTACATTTGAATACAGAATATTACTATTACAAATCCGCACTATTAGGTTAATCAAACTTAATATTAGTTAATAACCATTAGTAAACTAAATTAGATAAAAAGTATTTATTAAAACAATCATAATTGAAGTTCATAGATCTTTAAAGAGTTATATCTCTTGCGAAAATAAAAAATTTTATAACAAATCAACATATTAATTTCGAAAAATTTGCCAAATTTCACTTTAACTATTCGAAAAACTTTGAACCGCCAACTAACCCAAACGGATAGGGAAAAAACTATCTCAAAATCAGAGTTTTATTCTTAGGATGAATTTTTTAATTTTTCATAAATTTTTCCAAAAATTGTTTGCCTTACACTTTGATTAAAAATTAGAAGATAGAAATGATTACTGAATTACGAATATTGATTTCATAAATCAAACCACCCTGTACCGGTTCTACCGAATAATGTAAGATAAGTTTATAATGATTCTCGTAAGAACTTAGAAATTCTATCAAGATTGAGAGTGGAGACATGAGCACCTTTTTTTCTAAAAAATTAATTATATATAAAATTTTATATATTGTTTTTAAAAAGGCCCAACATATATAATTGCTTTCTCAGGAAATGGTACAAAAGTATTTCATTTGAATTTAGTTTGATATGATTCCTGTTCTTAGACTTTATTAAAAAATATTGTTTCAATTTTACACAAAAAATAAAAAAATACTGTAAAATCTAAAGACAAAGGAATATTTAGTTATTGAATTGTGAATATCAGCAACTGTTTAACTGTTTATTCCTTTGATACTTTTTAAACAATTGTTGTCGTATGAACATCTATTCTCTATATACATACTTTCATCTTATTTTGTGCTAAATATTAAAGGATATCTTTTGTAAAATAATTTAAATTCGTTCTCTCCAAAAGTGGTCTATTGTATGTTCAAAAAATTGTATAAAAATGTAATTCTAGAATTTTAATTAAAAACTACCATCTATCAGCTCCCAGTTTAAATGTCACGCTTCGTTACAATATGTTGTCAGTGTGTCCTTGAACTTAATGATTTTTTTTTTTTGTGCAGTTGCTGTGCTCGAAAAAGTTTTATAACAAAAATTTGAACTTAAAAGTCAACAAAGAACAACGGAAAAATGAATGACAGTAAAACACCATCATAAAATTAAACACTCACACGCGCACCTTTCTAGCAACACACCGCAGCACACTTGCTTTTATATTGATGTGCTTTTGTTTTTTTTTGTTTTTACTAAGCAGTTTTGATGACGCACTTCCGTTCTTCTGTTTGCTTTGGCTTGGCTACCACTACCCACACACTTGTTGTAGCTATTCTTGTGAGCACCACAACGCCACCACCTCATATCAATAAATGCAAATTTTGTGTCTTCGTAGCCTTGAGCTTTATTCTACCGTGCAAATGCTTTACTTTGCTGTTGGTTTTATTAAACTTTTTTTAAGGGCATACAATTTTCAATCATTTACGCCATTTTTAGCGTCATCAGTGCCAGCAACAACACCATCTTCATCATCGTCAATGCCATCGCAGACGAAATTTACGCTTCAATTTGCGTTATTTTAAATATTTGCCACGCCATTGGCAATGAAATATTTTTCAATTTCAGAAATCAAGGAGCAGATTTATGACTGCCGCCCGCACTTTTATATTTTTATACAAGCGTCAAGCTTTTGATTATATTGCCAGAAAAATGTTATTGCCATTTTCGCAAAAATTCACATACTTTAGCAAAACAGTGGTTGTGGTTATGATTTTAATGTCTCTATTAAATTTACGTTTAGAGCATAACTTAATATTGCCTAAAATTGCCAACATATTGTTGGAATATGAATATAAATCTGACCCTGATGCATGAATATGGAAATGAATATGAATATGAATATGAATATGAATATGAATATGAATATGAATATGAATATGAATATGAAAATGAATATGAATATGAATATGAAAATGAATATGAATATGAATATGAATATGAATATGAATATGAATATGAATATGAATATGAATATGAATATGAATATGAATATGAATATGAATATGAATATGAATATGAATATGAATATGAATATGAATATGAATATGAATATGAATATGAATATGAATATGAATATGAATATGAATATGAATATGAATATGAATATGAATATGAATATGAATATGAATATGAATATGAATATGAATATGAATATGAATATGAATATGAATATGAATATGAATATGAATATGAATATGAATATGAATATGAATATGAATATGAATATGAATATGAATATGAATATGAATATGAATATGAATATGAATATGAATATGAATATGAATATGAATATGAATATGAATATTAATATGAATATGAATATGAATATGAATATGAATATGAATATGAATATGAATATGAATATGAATATGAATATGAATATGAATATGAATATGAATATGAATATGAATATGAATATGAATATGAATATGAATATGAATATGAATATGAATATGAATATGAATATGAATATGAATATGAATATGAATATGAATATGAATATGAATATGAATATGAATATGAATATGAATATGAAGGTTAATGCTATAAAAAAACCAAAATATTTTTAAGGATAAACAAATTTTAAATTTAAGTCAATTAAGTTTATTACCTTATATATTAAAAACTAAACACTTGTTTATGAAGAAAACAATTGCAGTTTCTTCCACGATCTTACAAATCAAGTAATATAGGATTTAAAGGTATTAAAATCAATACTCGTATACGCTAAAATAAAATAAAATATTTAAAATAATTTTGTTTTATGTGTGATCTATTTCAGTCCAAGTCAGTGAATATGACTCATAACTGCATTACTAAAGTTAAATATTTTTCAAGGTTCCATAGTTTGTATTGATTAATATCCCGTGCATATAGAAAGTAGTTCTTTTCAAATTGAAAATCGGAGACATATGGGATTTAACATAAATATGCAGGTTTTCCTATTTTCAATAAAAAATTTGTAAAATTATGTTTTAGTAAAACGGCTTAATTCAATAACTGCAAAATCAAGATGTAGTTTCGAAATCATATTCCATGTTCTTGGTAGAGTATTCTTTGATTTATGTTTCTGACTTATACTAATAGCTATAACCCAAATACTTTTTGTAGGAAACAAATTGAATCTTGTTTTGCGGTTTCTCTAAATTGTAGCTTATGAGTTAAGCAGTTTTGGCTTATTTCCAATGAATCTGTAAAAAGTTCGGAAAATCCAAGAAAATTTTCTTTAAAATTCTATTGTATGTTATTCCTCAATAGCAGTTAAATGTTAAAACAGTGGCTTTAACACTATTTTATAGTGTAATTCAAGGAATCTCATAAATTTTAAGAAACCGACTCTTATCAGACTTTTGAGGCAGAAAATTTAAATTGGATGGAGACAGTCATAAATAGATATCAGAAGTATTGTTCGAAGAGTGAAACGTATAACCAGTGGCAGCTTTTTTAACCCTTTCGATTCCAACTTTTTTTCTGTGGAATGAACATTCTTCTTTTACTTTTAAACATGTTGTATTTGTTCAACAAGCGCATTGGCAAAATTTCAAGTTGCCACTATGAAAAATTTTTTAAAACTAAACTTTTAAAAGTGCAATTAATTTAATCTTTATTGAAAAGTATTTCATTAAAACATTTATAAAATTATTATTATTAAAAAAAAATTCAACATTAATTACGTCTCTATAAATTTACAAGCATATTTTCGAAGACTGCAGTCTTTTGAAAATAACTTCGCTAAATGATTCACAAATTAGTTCTTATTTGATTACACTTCGTGTAGAGACATGTACTTACCGTTATCATTACGGTTTAGCAATCAAAAACAATAATAACGCTGATCGTATGCCTACAAACAAGCGAAGTTGCTCTCAGGCAACTTTGTGGTCGAAAGGGTTAAGGAGATTTTTCTAACCTTATTGTTAAAATTTAGTTTTCAATTTCATTGAATTTGGTGACTTATTTAAGAAAAATTAAAGAAATGTTATTATTTCAAAGAAGAAAACGGCAGAAATACAACCTGAATACCTATACCTAATATCGCTCAAACTGTAATTATTTTTTGCATTATTACAGTGCTTTTTCAACATATACTGGCCTGAAAAATGTGCATCCTGAAAGTATGCACAGAAATTCATTTGATACCTATCAGTGACAGAGCAGCATACTTTCAGGCTAAACATTTTTCAGCACAGTATATATTGTGAAAGCACTGTAATAATGGCAAAAAATATTTACAGCTTAAGGGATATTAGGTGATATTACCGATATTATTAAGAAGATGTCTAGAGTCTAGGGGTCTGATGATGTAAAACTATGTATTATAGAGGGCAAAGAACAAGGAAAATTGGTACAAAATTCTAAAATGATTTTTTCTAAAAATGTTTTTTAAAAGGATGTATTATCAAAATAATTTAACCACACATGTATTCCAATGAAAAGTGATATGTTTAAATCCAATACAGATTTTGTCATAATTTTTACTCTAAATATTTCCAACCCGTCGTAGGACGGGCTTTTATACTAGTATTGTATAAAATAGATAAATTATAAAACTAAACATTTTTTTTTACCAAACGAATATTTTAGTAACGAAGAAATGACCCCCTCATTAGTGGGAAATAAGCAAAACTTTCAAAAAATTTGTATCTTCTGACAACTTCAAATCACACAAATTTTGTTATTACTTTTCTAAAAGTATCATATAAAGTCATATATGTGGATATTTTTTCGAAAATCGTGGGCAAAACCAATTTTTTAAAATACGAGACAAATCTTGTCCCTGCGGGAAATTAAAGTTTAATACAAAATACGGAACGTTCCCTTAAATACGGGACGTCTGGCAATACTAATGAATACAAATACGAATATGAAAATTTAATATAATTTTGAACAAACAACAAATTACAAATAAGTTACAATTTTATGTACATAAAATTTGATATTTTCCTGAACAGTGTGAACAGGCAAAATACTATAATTTTCTTTAATCAGCGTTCGACACTTTTATCTAAACGATAAATATCTTGATTTTTCGAATTTAGCAAATCTTAATTTTTACATTTTTCCAAATCTTCAAATTCAGTGTATAAAAAAGACGAGTTCTAATTGCATGTGGAAAAGTTTTAAAATATTCTAAAACTATAACATATTTTATAGTTAACTCAATTTAGTGCCGAAAACTATTCCAAAATAACGCCAATAAGAAACAAGAACAACAAAATATATAAAAAAACAAAATATTAAAAACGGTTGCCTTAAAATTACTTCCTGCACACTTTAAAAGAGAAACTCTAAAGCAATAAATGTATGAAATTTCTAAAAATAACAAAAAATAAAAAATAAAAACAATAAACAACTTAATCAGTGAATAACCAGTGTACAAAATACAACTAAAAATAAAAAAAATTAAAAAAACTACAACAACAAATTAAAATAAAATTATATTAAAAGCCTTTCAAAATGAAATTTTGTGAAATCTGTGAACTTAACGAAAATCGACGACAGACGGTAAAAAATATAAAAACAGAAATATCAGCAGCAACAGCAAAGGCAAAAACAATGGGTCGTCTGCATGGCAGCGGCAACAACAATATTAATAACAAAAACAACAACAACAACAACAGTACCAACATATGCCAACATCAATTACAGCCGCTTTTGCTGCAACAACAACAACGCTGCTCAAGCGTTGGCAGCACTGGCAGCAGCACTTGTGATACGTTGTCATCGTTTTCAGGTTCGGCATTGTCACCAAATAGCAACAACAGCCACACCAAAAGCTCGACACTTTCCAGCGCCACTGCTTTATCGACAGCACTTAATGGCACTGCCGCCGGCAACACACTGCTAGCGCCCGCCGAACTAACGACATCGTTTAGCCCAGCAGGTGGCGTCGCTGTACGTGGTGGCTATCATGGTGCTGCCGTCATGGCAGCCAATCTAGCGGAATCCTTCTCATTGTTGCAGCATCAGGCGCATCATTTTCGCGACATGCTGTATGCGGCACAGCTGTTGGGACGAGGTAATGGATAAATAATATAAAATAAATTAGTCAAAAAAAAACAAACAACTTAGTTATAATAAATCATGTAAAATTACTGTATAATTGAATTTTGAACATGATTTTTGGTGCTAAAACGAAAAATGTTGTCATAAAACATTTGTTGAGTGGCCAGAACTTCCGTAGATCTTTATTAATAAAAAGGCATTTTTTTTTAAATTTCAGTACAAAAATAATTAACTTTTTAGCCTCGCACCTAGATTAATGATGTTTGGCATTAACAATTAATCAATTCGTCTTGCAAGTGCTTCATCTACACTTACTGCATCTTCATGTAAAACGAAACGAACGTTGAACGTTGTAAGAGACACTGTAAGCAATACATTATTTCATACCAAAAAATATTGTTGCTCGTTTATTTCACAAAGTTTAACGCTCCTTTCATTGTACATAAAGATGCAGTTAATGTTTTTGACTTGCTCTTTGTTGCTAAACTTATGAATTTACATTGACCTCTTCCTGAACTTTTAACTTTAACTTTATTTCAACACCTTAATACTTCAACCCTCAACACATCAACACCTCAAAATCTCAAAACCTTCATACCTTTCTTCCTTAACCCTTAAATTTCAAGTCTTATTAAGTTAATGTGGTTTAATTTCACTTTGTTGCTTAAATTTTATATTTACATTAACCTCTTCCTTGACTCTTGCCTTTACCTTTACCTTTACCTTTACCTTTACCTTTACCTTTACCTTTACCTTTACCTTTACCTTTACCTTTACCTTTACCTTTACCTTTACCTTTACCTTTACCTTTACCTTTACCTTTACCTTTACCTTTACCTTTACCTTTACCTTTACCTTTACCTTTACCTTTACCTTTACCTTTACCTTTACCTTTACCTTTACCTTTACCTTTACCTTTACCTTTACCTTTACCTTTACCTTTACCTTTACCTTTACCTTTACCTTTACCTTTACCTTTACCTTTACCTTTACCTTTACCTTTACCTTTACCTTTACCTTTACCTTTACCTTTACCTTTACCTTTACCTTTACCTTTACCTTTACCTTTACCTTTACCTTTACCTTTACCTTTACCTTTACCTTTACCTTTACCTTTACCTTTACCTTTACCTTTACCTTTACCTTTACCTTTACCTTTACCTTTACCTTTACCTTTACCTTTACCTTTACCTTTACCTTTACCTTTACCTTTACCTTTACCTTTACCTTTACCTTTACCTTTACCTTTACCTTTACCTTTACCTTTACCTTTACCTTTACCTTTACCTTTACCTTTACCTTTACCTTTACCTTTACCTTTACCTTTACCTTTACCTTTACCTTTACCTTTACCTTTACCTTTACCTTTACCTTTACCTTTACCTTTACCTTTACCTTTACCTTTACCTTTACCTTTACCTTTACCTTTACCTTTACCTTTACCTTTACCTTTACCTTTACCTTTACCTTTACCTTTACCTTTACCTTTACCTTTACCTTTACCTTTACCTTTACCTTTACCTTTACCTTTACCTTTACCTTTACCTTTACCTTTACCTTTACCTTTACCTTTACCTTTACCTTTACCTTTACCTTTACCTTTACCTTTACCTTTACCTTTACCTTTACCTTTACCTTTATCGCAACACCTCAATAAAACCTCAAAACCTTTTTACCTCTCTTCCTCAACCCTCAAACTTCAATTTTTAATTTTTAAAACTCAATCTTCTAACCTTTAACTTCAAATGCCAAACCTCAGATCTTAAAAACTCACTTTTATAACTTTATGTCTACAATCTCATTTCTCAATCTCAAACTTTTCATCTCAAACCTTAAACCTAGACTCTGAATCTTCAAACCTTATATTCCAAACATTGAAAATCACTCCACAAAACATTAAACCTCACATTATATACTTAAAAGCTTAAACAATAAAGCTCAAAACCTCAAGCATAAACTTCAAGCCTTAGACCTCTAATCTAAATCCTCAAATCCTAAACCTCAAACTACAAACCCCAAATCTTAAAATACAAATCATGGGATCATTAAGTTTTAGGTCTCAAGCATATAGTCTCACTTCATCCTTCCCAATCCTATTTCTTAAACTTCTTCTTCTTTATCAAACCTACCTTTTCGGGTGTTAATTGATAACACCGTACTACAACTATAAATTTTTTTCTAGCACATGGAAATATCATTTCGTACGCAAAATTAGACCTCAGACACGGCATAACTTACTTAGGTGGCTCAAGAGGTGGTTCAAGAAAATGCCAGCCATTTCTATTTTGTGTCTGCTGGCACCTCTGAAAGCTGTAAGTTTCGTCAGGTTGTCCTCCACTTGGTCTTTTCAACGAAGATACGGTCGTTCTGTTCTACATTGACAGCCACGGTGTACCAAATCGAATATTTTCTTCGCTGCAGCGTCACTTTCCATCCGCTCAGCATGAGCTAGCCAACCGTTCAATTTTTATGCGCTTGACTATGTCGATGTCGGCGTAGAGCTTATACAGCTCGCCGTTTCATCATATTTGGTACTCGCGATTGACGCAGATTGGTCCGAATATCTTACGAAGGATCTTTCTCTCGAAGGGGCTCCCAAAGTCTTTCTATCAGAACTACTCAGCGTCCAGGTTTGTGCTGCATATAACAAGACGTGCTTGATAAGTGACTTATAGAGCATAACTTTTGTTCACCGAGAGAAAAAAATTGCTTCTCAATTGTCTACTGGGCCCAAAGCAACACCTGTTGGCAAGAGTCATCCTTCGTTTTATCTCACTACTGATATCGTTGGTACAGTTTATGCTGAATCCCATGTAGATAAACATACATAACACTCTTATAGAATATGGTGCCGCTTTCTCCATAATTAGAATAAAAAAGTCACACGATAAGAAATCACCTTGTCGGAAACCTCGTTTGGTAGCAAATGAGGGGAATAGGTCCTTTCCGATTTTAACTGCGCTGCTAGTGGTGCTCAGTGTCATCCTGTATAGACGGATTAATTTTGGAGGTATACCAAATTCAGACATGGTGGAATATAGGTGATTCCTTATTGGACTGTTGAAGGCGGCTTTGTAATCGACAAAAAGTTGGTGGATGTCGATTTGTTTCAATCAATCGGTTTACTATGGGTTTCATTCTTTCACATAATCCTCAGGACAATATATTTAATATTAAGAAGGCCTTTCCACGGTAGTTGGCACAAATGGTGGGATGGCGTTTCTTAAGGATTGGACAGAATACACTGAGGTTCCAATCTTGTAGGATACATTCCTTCGACCATATTCTTTATAGAAACTCGTGAATGCATTTAAACAGAGTTTCGCCTCCTTTCTTGAACAACTTAGCTAGAATGACCATTGGCTCTAGCGGCTTTATTATTCTTATGCCGAGTTATGGTTATCAAGACTTCCTTATACTTGGGCTGTCATCCGTAATTGGAGTTTCCGACATATCATCGCCATTAAAAAGACTAGAGAAGGGACTAGACGTTCCCTCCATAACGTCGTTGTACTCTGGATATCTGTCACAAGATTACTGTTTCCTTCTTTGCAGGAAAAGACACCGGTCCGAAAACCATCGGCCAGACGTCTTATCTTTTCGAAAAATTGTTGGTCTTCATTCCTCTCACCGTAAATCTCAATCTTCTCACTCTCACGCTTTATATTTTTTTCCCCCTGAAAAGACATCTCTTATATCTGTATCCCTCCTTAAGAGTAGGCGTTACAACCGACTGTAAAGTGGCTTTGTAGGCGGCATCTTTCTCTGCAGTGGGGTTGCAACACTCATATTCTGCCACTGGCTTCAACGAGGACGGTGTTAGCCAATAACCTCTTCGGCAGCCATACGCAGAGAGTGGGAGATATATCGTCGATCGGAGGAGTACTTTCTTGAAGCAGGAGTCGAGTGGCAAAGATTTCGGCTGCCTATTTTGATTGCAGCTTGTCGATGTCTAACTTCTCTGTGTAGGGTTGTTCTCATTCTTGGCTATGACAAGAATATGTGACAAGAATATGTAAGTGACAAGATAATGATCCCAGCACCCCAGATCGTGTGTACATCTAATACACTGTGAGAGTACCTTTTATCAAATCAAAACGGGATCAATTTGGTTGCTTATGAATATTGAGATGCTTGAATCTAGTGCTACTTACGACCATGTTTTGTGTTGCAGCGAAGTCAATCAGCCTCATTCCGTTATCGGATGTTTTGTCGCGAAGGCTGAACTTTCCGACTGTTGCACCAAAGATGTTTTCCTTGCCCACCTTAGCGTTGAAGTCACCAAGCACAATTTTTATGTCATGATTGGGGCAGCGCTCGTAAGTGTGTTCAAGGCGCTCGTAGAAAGTTTCTTTGGTCTCATTGTCCTTGTCCTCTGTCGGAGCATGCGCACATATTAGGCTTATATGAAAAAATTTTGCTTTGATGCGGATTATGGCAAGTCGTTCGTTCGCAGGTTGATTTCATTTATTCGTCATGCCGCAGTCTCATACCAACTACAAATCCGCAACCAAACTCGTGCTTTTCCGCATGGCCACTGTAGTAAATATCACATTCTTCGCATTTCTTGGATTCCAGTGATATCAGCTTTGTATCTTTCCAAGATATCAATCAGTTGGTTAGAGACACTTTCCCAATTAAGAGTTCAGACATTCCAAGTGCATAATTGTAAATTTTTTGTTTGCGGTAAGTATTATCAGATCTTTCTTTTACTTTTCATTGAAATAGTTTTCTACGTGTTGGGCTTCAAACCCGTCTTCAAACGGATGCCAGTTTGTCGTTGCTGAGGGAACACCATGAGTAGGTTTGTGTCGACTTGAGACAATTTCGACATGAATAATGCTGGCCTCGCCAGGTTAAGGCAGTTTGACTCGTTGCCATGTGAAGGTTCGTTCCCTGTTCCCCATTTATCTTTATTTACTAATCAACTTCCAATTCTAAAAACCTTTTTTTTTTACTTTTCCCACTTATATCTGTTTTTACTATATTCGCCATTATTTAAGTTGATTTAATATATTCATTTTTTTAGTTGTATGCAAATTTCAACAATTTTTCCAAAAATTTCTCCTACTAGGGCCTACTTTACTCAACTTTATCTGGCCGTAATCAACTCACCTGATCTACCTTCCAATTCTGTTGTTTAACATCAAATTATAGTTGGCCTTTTATTCTACTGTGTACTCCTTTTCATAATTTCATAACACTTCTTTCAATTTTGTTCTTCTTTTTCCGACCTCATTCACCTCAATTCAACCTTATATAGCTTTACCCACAGTATTCGAGCTTGTGCAGCTTTATCCACCTTGTAATTCTATATACATACACTAAACACATTTTTTAGTATATCCCTTTTTATCCATTCTTCTTTGTCTAAAACTTTCATCAGTTTTTCTGACTTCCAAATTTTTCTAATTGTAACCACTTTTATCCAACTAAATACACCTTATTCAGCTCTATCCACCTTATCCGACTTTACTGAGCTTAAAGCTTTTAGTTGTTTTTTAACAACTTTTTTAACATCAACCACCTTTATCCATCTTAATTTCCCTGCTTAATATACTTTTATCAACCTTTCCACACCTTCAACCTAACTTTTTAACTTCATTAAGTTAAACCATCTTAAAGCACCTCTATTCATTTTGATCCCACCTCAGCTCGTTTTGACAAACTTTTAAAAATTGTATCCTACATTATCCAAATTCATAGCGTATAATCCAAGTTTATACAAACCATTAACTTTATTGTTCGTTTTGTTTTTTTTTCATATATTTCTTTCTTCATTTATGCCATTTATTCAATTTTTATTTCATCTTAACGGCTTTCACAGCAATTCGTCAGCAAACATCAAGGAAATTTTTTTTTTTATGCCACCTTCAATATTGTTTTCACTCCATTGACCGTGAATTCATTCGTCTTTACTACCTGAACTAAGCACCATAGCCCAGCCCAGCCAACCAAAAGTTTTTCACTCTTCATGCCATTCTTTCGCTATATACAGTTTGTTTCATTCTTTTTATCGGCAACTCGAACACGTTCGACCGCTAAATCATTTGTAACGCAATCATAATGTCAACTTTAAAGTGTCAAACGTGGCTAACACGTTTTTTTTTGCCTTTTTTTTACTTTTTGAGCCACTTCGCTGAGCCACCAAAACTTATAAAGTCAACATATAATTTTTTTTCACTAAAATTCATTATTTTATTTTCTACAAATCATATTTTGTGCCAACAACATATTTTCATGTGCTTTATTAATTTTTTTTTATTTTTTTTTTTTGTCATGAAGCATGTTGGTGTGGTTAAAATTTATGTCTTTTTAAATTTTTCATTTAAATTATTTTTGATTACTGTGACTTTATGTTTTAATATTTTATTCGAAATATACCATATTATTCGAAAATATAAAGATATGTTAATTTAAAATAGAATTTAAAGCTCATTGAACTTTCATGAAAATATTTTTGAAATTTTTTTCCAAATTTTAAGAATTTGAAAAGAATTCTAAATTTCAGCCAATCAATTTGATGTATTTAATTTTCATCACTGCTTACATCCTTGCCATAAGTTGTGTGTTGTATAAGACTAATCCGGTTCAAAAAAACCGAATATTTTTTTAGCAGCTCTTCAAGTAAATTGTAGTTGATGTAAAAAAAAAATTTAAAAAAACTTTGCAGTCACTTTGAAATCAGACAATATTTAGGAGTTACACAAGAGCAAAAACAGCTGTGTAATTTTTCTTTAATTTCTTTAAATTTAAAGTCCCTGAGTTTTTAATGAAACCATGCGAGTTTTGCACAAAGTTATATTTATTCATCAACATAGTTGTGTCAGGATTAATTTTTGTAATTATTAATCGAAACTTATTATATCTATATATAAATAGGCTAAGGAAAAAGAGTTCATTACTATTTTCTCCTGTGTTTCTCAACCGATTTTGATGGTTTTTTTTTTAATCCGATTTTGATGAGGAGCACCGACGAATTTTTAAGGAAAAATGCTAGCTGGAATACCCGGCGTTGCTCGGGGGTGGTATGGCATCATGGTGTTTCTCAATCGATTTTGATGATTTTTTTAATGAATCAGAGTAGGTAGAAGGAGTGCACCGAATAGTTTTTAAAGAAAAATGCTAGCTGGAATACCCGGCGTCGCTCGGGAGTGGTATGGCGAAAAGGTTGAGTTTCGACCACTGGCGTATTCTAGTTTTTAATATTCAGCTTCTTACTGAATATAAAAAAAAACACGAGTATACACCGAGAAAAAAAGCAATAGGTAAATCACCTAAGTCGGCTTGGGTAAAGAGAATTGTATGGGAATTATAAAGTTATGCTTATTCACCTAAGCAATTTATTGTTCAATACATTGCTTTGTAAGCACATACTTCGATACCTTGCAAAACAATATATTTAATTCACCTAAGCCCAAAATTCAAAAATACAAAATTAAAAAACAACTAGCATGGATGGCTTAATCATAGTTTTGAACTATTTTCTGCAAACAAAAAAAAAACACAATTGCGTCATTAGACACACGGGAGAAGGATAGATTTGATAATTTAATGGTTTTTTTTTTAATAAGACCACTTTTAAATTCAAAAATAACATAAAGTAAATTAAAAAATACACGTTAATATTCATACCAGTACATTTTATTAAATTTCATCAACAAAAAGAAAAGCTTCTTACTCCTCGTTCTGTGATTTGCTTGGAGTGAAACCTGAAAAATTTTCGACTGATTTTTTTCTTCGAAATTTGATGGTTTCTTTGTTGTTAGTGCTTATTACAACAAGAAAATTTTATACTTTAATATTAAAAATACTGAAAACATTTTGTTGCCTGTCCTTGGGGATCGAACCCAAGTCCTCTTAAACGAGAGTCCAACGCTCTATCCACTAGGCCACAAAGACATGTTACAAATATTTGTTAATTCAATCCTAATTATAACAGAAGCTATGCTGCAGTATATGGTCACCATCTATCAATAGATAAAGGATTGTGTATTTGCTATGCTACAACTATTAAAAATTTGCTTTTATTTGCCACAAGGTGTCTCCAGCATCGGTTTGTTTATATTGTGAATGCGTTTGTGGTGCTGTTGGCATAGATTGTAAATTATTATCTAGAGATTGCATCAACTCTGCTAAATCTCTGGCATGTGTTTACAGAGTTATTTCACTTAAAAACATGAAGAAAAAAAACTGTGTTAACCTCTGTTAACACATGCCAGAGAATTACGGAGTTGATGCAATCTCTAGCTAATATTATACTCTACGACAAGTGCGTTGACAAGTGCGTTGACAAGTGCGTTTTTAAGTGTCAAAAAAATAGATGATATCAATAAATATGGAATTAACAAACGCATGCAGTAAAAATGTTTTCTGTATATATGTAATTTATTTTATGTTATTTAAAATTTTTGAATTTAAAAGTTAATTTATTTAAAAGAAAAAATTATTAAGCTATCAAATCTATGTAACTGCGAAAAAGCTTCGCTTCTCTCGTGTGTCCAACGACGCACCTGTGTTTTTTTTTTTAAAGTAGTGTATACTCGTAAAACATTACCAAATACTTGGTTAATTTATCACCCAAATAAAAATTGGCAAGACAACATGTAAAACTTAGGCGTTTTGATAAAGTACTGAACGGCTGAAAACTGACAAAGCCATCTTATAAATTATACTAGGTTTTTTTTCCAATTTATCATAAGCTTTTTTCTCGGTGTACAAAATGACTTTTAAACTTGTGCTGCCAGATAGTGGTAAAAATATAAAGCTAGATGGCCAGTTGGCTTCTCTTGACTGCCTATGATCGTCGTTATCTTCATCTTCGACTTACTGATCATAGTCTTGTTGAATTTCCGAAAACAGTTCGCAACACGGCTTCATTTTGTCACTACTGACAACTATACTAAATTGTCTCTTATTTTACTGAATCCTGTCGATATCTTTGACCACATATGGGTCAAAACGCAGGACTTTTGTTATCTTGTATGGCCCTCGATTGTTCAAATCACGTTTTCGGGACTCTCCTGAATTTGGTGCTGGACTGTTTTTTTGAAGCTTACCGTTTTTTGTAGCAAATCTTGATTCCCAAATTTTGCAGGCACTTTCGATGTAATTTATCATGGCTTTGTCGTTTTTTTTTTTTTGTTCATGTTGAGCTCTACATCATCATATAAAGCTGCGAGAATGTTATTACCGCTTTTTTATCTCAACGGCAAATCAAAAATAAGTTAATTTGGCGAGAAATTTGTTGTTGCATTGGTATTTTTTTTACCTTCCATTAAAGATCATTCAGTCTCTCGTCCTTTCTCAGTTAACTCGAGCAACTGTACTTTTCACAATTTCCGTATATGTAGCCTATTTTGGTTATAATATCCCGATCAAGATGCGTCTTTGGTGCTTGTACCATCAATTTTAAATTCACTAAGCCAACTATAAACTGATGTTCTCGAAGGAGCAGATGTGGAATAACATTTCTGCAATCAATGTCATGATTCAAAAAATGTTCGATTAAGATGCGATATTCCAGTTTTTCCATTTTTTTTTTTTTACGAAGGCGAAAGTAGTGACAACTCCAACGACTGTATCCTGTAAACGATTGAACGATATGCTGTGAATCTCCAACTGTCAACTAGTAACTGATCAGCCACTCGAAATGAGTCATGTTCATTTTGAAGTGGTGCCACCTATTAAAAAACCCTAGTACTTTTGAACCCATGTATTAAAAGCAAAAATTAAAAAAATTTTTTTTTAAATGCATTTTTTTCAACATCCACATCATACTAGAAAGCAACTGCAAAAATTTTTCGTTTTTTTTTTTGGAACCTGTCTAGTGTTGTCTAAGTAAAACTTGCAACATGGTAACCCATCAACTAACTTTAACCAGCCTTTCAACCAGTCTTCAAAATTCAAATTCGTGCTCGCAATGTTTGCACTGATTGGTGTGTTTTCATTGCTGCAAAAGCAAAAAAAAAAATACATCAACAACAACAAGAAACAATGTCATCATTGCAACCATTGCCAGCAATGGATCAGAATCAGCATCAGATATCGTTGCCCTGGCGCTTCGCTGCCAAGCTACAAAATTTCTACAAACGGTCAACGTCGAGTATTGATGATGTTATCGTTATGCTACAGTAAAAGAATTAAAGAAGAATGTTTATATATGTGCATGTGTGTGTGTGTGTGTGTCACTTTGCTGTGTCACTGTACCACAACATTTCATATATTGAGCTATCACTGGTACGCTTCACTCTGTTTGTCTGTCATATCAAGCTGCGTAAAAATCGTTCCGATCAATTCATCATTTTGTCAACATGCCAAAACGATTGACAATTTTTTCTTTAAGCTTATTGACTTTTTTGTTCTTCTTTTTCTTCAATACTTGGCTGCTGCTGCTGCTGTTGTTACTAGTGATGATGATGATGATGATATGTGTTGCAGCGGAATTTTAAGTGCGAATAAATGTTTGTTCATTCTTCATGAATTTTTAATAAAAACTGGTTGCGTGTTTTTTTTATTATTTTTTGTGTATCAACATATCATTACTTTCTGTCTTTTAACCGCACAATACTGCGTGAAGCGAAATAGTTTTTCTTATTAAAATTCTGCTCTTAAGATCTGGCATAGTAATATTTATTTAAAACAAAAAATATATAACAAAAAGAAAGAAAAAGTTATTTAGAAATTTTGATCTAAAAGTGGAATCCAATTTTTTGTTAGAACTTTAATGTTCATAAAACTTAAAAAATAACAAACCATTTGTGATCGGCTTAAGAAAGGTTTTAGACAAACAATTTTTTTAACATCGAATGATCTTTTTGTACAAGTATTCAAAAATATGTAAAAAAAATTGCAAATCAATCCTGCGTATAAAGACCTCTGGCCACTTACGGCACGTAACGAAACGACAAGCCGGTCAGAATTCTTTTGTTTTATAACCACCGGCTTTTTCGTCGATCGTTGCCATTTCGTCGCCGGTTAGTGTGCATGAATACATAAGAACAGTAGCTCGTTCCTGTAACTCATACCGATCAGAGTTACCGATTCATATTACTGATTTGACGTCACTCAGTCTCACCTGCAATGTTTCTGTACGAATCTGTAACGATTTCTGTTCAATTCGGTAGATTCAAATCGATAAGCTGTAACCTGTTCCGATATCATTTCAATGGAACCTTTCAAAAAAGTGTTTCTGTACAAAAAGTGAATCGATAAAAACGTGTCACTTTTCTCACTGGCTTTGCGGCAAGTGAAATTCTACCGATTTATCAATGTCAGTAATGTTGTGTATTATTAAGTTATAAATACTCGAAATACACCTTTAAAAAAATGGTTGCTTTCATTTAAGTTGAGTTCTTTTTCATTACGGTCTAAATTTTTACCGATTTAAACGTACTGAAACATTAGTTGTCACGAAATCGGCAACCAGAGATCGATAGCGCATGACGTCACACAAATCGGTAACTTACCGATTTTGTTATAGGAACGAGCTACAGAGGATAGTTATATTTTGTAGTTTCGTTACGTGCCGTAAGTGGGCAGAGGCCTTAATACAGATTCTACAGCGCTTAAAACCCGATGCGCCAGAGTACCAATCCATCAAACCGAAGAAGCTGTTAAAACGCGTGATGTTCGCGTCGTATGTGTATATGTAAAAGTATATGTGTGTATGGTATCCCAATCGAAACCCTACGGAAAAATTAACCGGTTTCGAACTATCACGTCATAGAGCCCCAATTGAGAGGGATGAGTCCAAATTCTGCCACCAACATATGAAACCGACCGGTCACTTTTACACGACGCTGTCATTGATAGGGGTCATTTGCCACCTGCTGCATCACCTTGGACCTATCCAGTAACTGGCATAGAAGACTGGTGACCTGTTTTGACTAAAAAGGAACCAATTCAGAAACTATTATGTGATAGATTCCCAGCGGAAAGGGAAAGGGAATTTCCAACTGCATCAAATTGGGAACAACACAAAAGATTACGAAACGTAGCTAAAGCTAAGTTCAGCGCAATCGTCCAAAAATGAATGGAATTATTTAAAGCAAGCGGGAGCAAAGCGAAATCTGAAGTCTGTGAGCTTGAGGCCAATATCCTTAATGAACATTTCATTTCCAATTCTACATCTTCTAGTAATGTGCTAGCCTTTGACACAAGATCGTTCCCATCTGACTCTCTTTTATGTTTTGAGTTTGTTGCTGTAAGCGAGTATAATGTTGCCAGAAGTGTTAACAAGATTAAATCAAACGCAATGGGTGAGGATAATATATCCATCAAATTTAAAAAAACTGATTTTACCGCACGTCCTTAGCCCGCTTACTCATATATTTAACCACTGCTTCACAAGTTCTTACCTTCCTGATGTCTGGAAAGCAGCCACAATCATCTCCATTGTAAAGAAATCCAATGCTTGTGTTCCGTCTGACTATCGTCCTGTAAGTTTGTTATCATCCTTATCTAAAGCATTTGAGTCTCTCATGGCCGTTCAAAACTCAGAACACATAAGAAGATATGATCTTTTGTCTCCGCTTCAGTCCGGTTTTCGGCCTAGTCACAGATGCTCCACTGCCATAATAAAAATCTTAGATGACATCAGAGCGCCATTCGATCATAAGTTTGTTAAGGCACATAAGTTTGTTATGTTTCTTAGACTTCTCGAAAGCCTTTGACAAGCACGGCGGTCCGTCTGTTATATAGCTACCTAGTCGGGAGGTCTCAAAGAGTCAGGGTTGAAAATAGTCTGTCCGCGTTCTGTTACTTATCCTGTGGGGTGCCGCAAGGCTCAGTTTTTGGTCCGCTTTTATTTTCAATGTTTAAAAATGATATCTTTAGCAAATGTCGTCATGTTACCATGCATGCATATGCTGATGACCTTCAACTGTACTTGTCCAGCCCCTTTATCCTAGTTGATAATTTATGTTTTAGAATGAATAAGGAACTTAGTGAAATAACTGAATGGGCTAGATCTAATAAGCTTAATCTAAATCCTCTTAAGTCATGTGTCTTACCAATTTTCAAAACTTCAAATTTACACTTTCTTGTGAAGATCATACGAATACTGTTGTTTGTAAAGTTTAATATACCCTTCGGAACCTGAGGTGGACTGCATCATTTGTACCTGTCGATACTAGGAAAAGTTAGTACTCCAACTCATAATGCCAATCATTTCATACTCAGATGTTGTTTCCTTCCTTGTCCCTTGGTTCCAGGTCCCAACTGAAATTACAACATGTTTTGAATACCGCTGTTAGGTACATTTATGGCCTTAAAAAGTTCGACCGTATCAGTCATTTGAGTAGTCAAATACTAGGTTGCGATATTTTCAATTATCTCCATGCCACAAACTTCATATTTTTGCATAACTTGATTAACACAAAAACACCTAAATATTTATTTGAAAAGATACAATTTTGTAGATCGAACAGAAATCTGAACCTCAATATCCCTTTTGTGCAATTTTCTGAACTCTAACAGACTTTTCTTTGTTAACGCAATCAGAATCTGGAATTCGTTGCCCGTTAGAATAAAATCAATTAAAAATAAACGCAACTTTAAGCATGCAATATTTTAATACTTTTTTTAATACTTTCTCTTTCTTCTTAAGCTGTTTTCTTTCTTCTTTTTTTTAGAATAAGATTAATTCCTGTTTTTTTTTTATTAAGTTAATTCACTTAATGTTAGTTTTAAACTAAATTTATTCACTGTTGCTCCATACCTGTTATTATATTGCATTTAAAAGACACTGTCTTATATGTTCCTCCATCCTCCAGCTGACACAGAAAAGTTTTTCAATTGAATTAATTTTTCTGTTCGGCCGTCACCTCTCTGCAGACAATGGCAAACCTCAGAGAACATAAGCCGTTCGGAGTCGGCGTAAAACTTGTAGGTCCAGTTCTCGATCATTTGTGTGCAAACATTTCACATCACACACAACACAATTGATCATAAGAAGCTCGGTCAAAGTCCTTTCAAGGGCTGAGATGGCCATTTCGTTTTTTTCTCGTCTTATATGTTAACGTTATCTTTCAAATAAAATAAATAAATAAGTAAAATGAAAAAAAACAATTGGTGATTTCCTGACTTTGAGAATTTTTTTTGTTAAAATATTCCGTTATTTTCATCAAACACGTAAATCAATTTTGTCCAGCTAGCTTGTTCTAGACGCTGAATAGTATGAACTAGGCCGATCTCTTTCAATGCCGTTGATGTGATTCATTTCAGAGTTTGTGTAAGATGTGTTACACATCACCCCACCGTGAGTGTTGCACATCACCCCAATATAAGTCACTTTTTTCTTATTGATGAAATTTTACCACAACTTGAAAAAGAGTAAAATATTTTGTTATATTTAAAGATATTAAGCAATACCACATTTTACATTTATTCACTTTCAAAACCAGAAGAAAATTTTAACCGAAAAAAAAAATTAATAAAAAATTATCACACTTAAGATATCAAATCACAGGTCTGAATTATATGGCAAATAACAACTTTATCACTTTTTGCATTCCCCTAACTGAATACTAAACCATATAAAGGTTTACTTTGTTTTACTGGTGGTATTTTAAGCAACAGACAGTAAAATTTAAGAACGGAAATAATGTTAAAATAAATTGTGAATTTTCTTTTCTTATACAGTCCTTAGTACATATTTCCATTTTATAGTGTTCAATTTAATGTCTCTCAACGTGTTTACAACACATGTTCTCATAATAATCTATTCCGAAGTTGTTTGTAGTAAGAAGTGGAAAATTTTTCTATTAAACTCTACTTCTGTTTAAAAGGCGTGTTAATTGCCACCCATTAATGTGCACTAAGTTGTGAACATTGCAAGTTAAATTGAAATACGTATATGAGTATTTTGCAAAAATTATCTTAGAGGTTAATTAATTAATTATAATTAGAGGTGTCATAAATGCAGTTAATTGTGCATATTAAGTCTCATCCAAATCATTACAGCCAGCACTTCACGATATGTCAGACCATAAAATCCTTCACTTCAACACCAACAACACCTTCTTTGCTCTGCTTCCTGCCTATCAAGCGTCATCAGTGGCATTATTATTGCCAACGTTTGCAATCATCAACGTTTTCATCATCATCATCATCATCATCATCGTCATTGTCTCTATATAGTAATTATTGAGTGTGTAATCCTCAACGCGCTGTCAACCGACGCTCAAATGAAGACAAGTGACGCGTTCCATATGCCGTCATTGCCGCTCCACCACACCAAATGGTCCACTTAGCCAGGCGACAAGCACATCCATTCATACAGCTCAAGACAGATAGTTAGAATATGAGTTGTACAGACCGAGCGGCAGACAGAGAGCCAAACAAACAAACAGGCTGTGGAGCAGGGAGAGAGAAGGAAGAGGTGGCTAATAATTATGTGCGCAATTTGCAAGCTAGCCATTTTTATAAATTACAGCGAGCAATACTGGTGGTGGCGGGTATGCTTCGAATGGAAGTCTTGCTTTGTATCCGACTAAGCTTCTTTTAAGCATTTTTAAGTAGATTTTGTTTTTTCTCCACTGCTTTTTTTTTTATTCCGACCTCCCTCTCATTTGTATGCCGCGTACGCAGTGTTTGCAATTTGATGAATGTGTGCTGGATGGTTCTGATGCAAATTGCGATTGGCACGATTTATTAAAAACTTGTCGACAAAAAATAAAGGAATTTTTTTTTTTTTTGTTTATTAAAAATGGTGATGGTGATGATAGTCATAAACGTGTGCGGCGCAGCTATTTGTGACGAATATTAAATACATTTTTGTTTGTTTTGAATTATTTTGCTATTAGCGGATCATTGTTTAAAATCAATATCAGTAGATGTTGATTCGTTTCTAGACGAAGTTGCTTAGATGTTTTATTTTAATAATATTTGAGCTTTTTTGTGTCTTCAAAAATGACAAAAAAAACGAACTATTTACTGTTTTAAAGAAGCTTTTTGAATTTGAGTATCCGGATTTGAACAATATAACTGCATCCAGCTACTTTAAAATCAAGCAACTTCAAGTACTGGGGGGGCCAAATAAGACCCACCAATATTAAACACGTATAACTCTTGTATTTTTTCATAACTCTTGTAATTATCATTTGTTTTAATTCATTTGTTTATATACATATATATATTAAATACATATTATGGAAATTGAATATGACTATGTATTAGGGCTGATCAATTTGTACGAAACGAAATTTTGATTCCTTGAATCATTGATTTTCGTATTCTGCGTTAAATTCTAAGAAAAAAAATTCTAAGAAATTCGGGTGCATATGGATGCGGTGAAATAATTTTCTCCGTAATTTCGTTTTAAAAATTCTATTTGATATGGAAGTGCACTGTGGCGTATGAGTGACATTTTATATAACAAAAAGTGTACAAAAAGGTTAAAAATAGTATTAAAACACCTTGTAACTACCAAAAAGTCTTCACAAATATTCTTAATAATATAATAATTCAGAAAGTGTGTTTGGATGTGTAGATGTTCGAATGTTTGGATTATAGATGTTTCGATATTTAGATGTTTGGATGTTTGATCCACTATCACGCCCAGACAGCTTAACCGATTTTGATGGAATTTAGCTGCACTAGAGATTGAATATAAACTAAGGCTGCAAATAGTTCCATAATCTTTTGTAAGAGGGCGCTTTATCTATATATATATAAAATTGTAAAAAAAAAAAATTGTACATGAAATATTTCTTTGAAATACCTTTTGCGATGAACATTTTGGATGACGCCGACATTTTGGATGACGCCGAGATCGGGTTCTAGGCATTCTTTTTTTTAGCTTATCTCCGAAACCGATTATCCGACTTGCATGAAAATTTGTATGTAGAGGTTCTCGGACACGCTAAGTTTTTTTTACTTATATACACTTTTCTATCTTGAACACCAAGAAGCTGTAGTACAAATATTTTGAAAAACCTCGAAAAACTCCAAAGCCGTGCATCCGAATTGCATGAAAATTGGAAAATAAGGGTTTTCTGATACGGTGAGTGTTTTAGACTTATCTCTTTTGTGCTATCTTGAAAACTAGAGGGCGCGTTAGTACAAATATTAGGAAATCGTGTTAAACTCCAAAACTGCCCATCCGACTTGGATAAAAATTTGTAAATAGCGATTTTCGAGAACGGCAAGGGTTCTGGTGCTATCTTTTTTGCTCTTTCTCAAAACTAGAGGGCGCTGTTGTATAATTTGTACGTGTGTATGTTATTAAACTGTTCCTAAACGGCTGCACCGATTTTGATGAAATTTTTTGTGTGTGTTTGAGTGGATCCCTGGATGGTTCAGATTCATAATTGGTCCCGGCAGGTGGCGCTGCGATCGGGTTCCACGAATTTTGTTATTATAGTTTGTCTCCGAAACCATTATCCGGTTTACATGAAAATTTCTATTTAGGTGTTTTCGGGTACGGTAGTTTTTATGAATTATCTATTTTTTCTATATTGAACACCAGAGGGCACTGCAGTACAAATGTTTTAAAAATCTCTAAAAACTCCTAGCTGAACATCCGATTTGCGCGAACATTTGTACATAGGAGTTTTCGGATACGGTGGGTATCTTGCACTTTTTTTTTCTGCGCTATCTTAAACACCAGATGGTGCTGTAGTACAAATCACTTAAGAAATCTTGAAACACTTAAATCCCGCTCATCCGATTTAGATAAAAATTTGTATATCGGATATATAGGATTTGATTATAGAGTATGGAAAGGGCTTTGGCGTAATTTTTTTAATCTATCTCGAAAACCAGATGGCGCTGTTGTACAAATACCCCAAAAAACTCAAAACAACTCATCCGATATATATGATTTTTATAATTGGTTTTTGGGTGCGGTGAGTCTTTTGGCGCTATGTATTTGCTATATCTTTAACCCCGTGTATTTATATTCCACTTTCTTTTTTCACAAATCAGGAGAGCTGATACCGAATTCTGTGGTATTTGAGTACGCATCAATACATGCGCAAGTCAGTTGCGTCGTAAGTTGGCGTTGTTTTGGCATTGCAATTTCTATTCTCAATGCTTATTTAATTTTTGTCCAATTTCCTCGCGAATTGCCAAAAATTCGTCTTTGCTCTGATTTTTTTCAAAAATGTGCAATCTATCGAATACAACAACAACAAAACAAAAATAATAGGCCTTCCCAAACATAATTTGCAGGAAGTATTATATGTTTCTGCATGTTTCTTGGCAACAAGTAATCATAATTGGTTCCACATATAATGTGATAAATTATTGCAATTTTCTTTATATATATATTTGCATCTTAACATTATTTAATTGTACCTTAGCACTTGTTGTTTGAATTTAAAAACAATATAATTTGTTTTAAAGAAAAGTATATTTTCATATAAATATATTGGAAATACATTTTAGTCAAGAATAACATTAAATATTCACGGACAAATATATATTAATTGGAGAATACATAATTTAATCGCAGTCAAGCCATTATTTTCAAAACGATAATTAAGAACAACATAATATATTTACCGATGATTACACTATATTTACTTGGAAACATATTTTAGCAAAAGAAATGCCAAAAGTTTTTCACTGTGATTGCTACAAAATGTTTGCTTAGAAGTAATTGTTGGTTTGAAGCAAACAAAATATGTTTAGTAAACAGTAAATAAGTTTTTCTCGGATTTAATTATGTTGAGAAGTAACCATATTATGTTTATCCAACATTACAATAATTTTTATAAGCACACATTTTCCGATTTATCAGCAAAGTTGCTTCAAAACTCACCTATTTTTACTGCTTAACCGCCTTATTTTTCTTTTATTTTGTTTTTTATTTTATTAATTTGAAAACACAAACACTTTTAATTTAAACAAACATCTTAAGAAACACTTTTCACAAGAGCTAAACTTTTCAACACGTTTGGCGCGGCCGCTAGAAACTTAAAATTACGCCAAGACTTGGCAACTGTTAAAAGCAGTCGCATAAAACAACAAGGTTTCCGCTATTTTTCGTGCAAGTGCAAAAGAAACAGATATATGTATGTCTAGGCGAAACACATAAAAGAAAGGAGTTCTGTTTGTTTTAAATTTGCAGAGTTCTGTTCTTTTTGAGTTTAACAGTGATGTAAATATATTTTTATTAGGTAGAAACACACAATTCTATTTTGTCACAAGCATATTAATGTAGACGTTAGTTTTTTAGCTAAAGTTTCTTAGCTAATCTTCTTATATCGAAAAATAATGCTATTGAAGGAAAGTTATTAATTATTAGATGGTTACCTCTGAATATTTTGTTTTTGAAACCAAACATATATAAACATATTTTTTCTCTGCGTGAATATAAAACTTAAAAAAATATTTTTGCAAGCGATCGGCGGCACGCACACATGATTTCCCTAACTTTTTCTCATAATTTTCAGATGTTGAAGCTACATTTTGCTCATTTCGCAAAAGTTGCAGGTTTGAAAGAAGCACACAAAATTCCTTCTGTAGTTTGTGAAAAGTTTTTCAAATCGACGAATGAAATCGAAAATTATTTATATCAACTCCCGAGTTAAGCCGGGTATTCAGCTAGTGTAATCATATGTTTGGAAGCCCACTAGACATGAACGGCAAGACCGGTTAAAACGAAACGTACCATGGAGATATATCAGACAGTTCGACCGAGCTTCTCTCAAGTGACTTAACCTATGTTAATCAACCTTGATCCGCACAGCCTATGCCCGCTGGAATTTGAGCTTTTGTGCTTAAAAGCTTTCATTATAGATATTAACTCACGGACGAGCACTGAACCATGGCAGAATTATAAGGTAGGGTCGACTCGGAGAGGAATGGAGTAGAAAGCAGAATAAAGCGAGATTGGTGTCAAAATCAGCTGTTCATCGCGAATTTCTTTATGCTCACGTTTCGCAGTTGTTTTTAGATTAAAACTGTTACAGGTTTTTCTGTCCAATTTTAAGACTTCTTTCACATTTAATAGTTTTTATTACACTTTTTTTAAATTATTTTCACTCAAATGAGCACAAATTTAACACCCGCGACCGCACTGTTTGCAACTTGGAAACATAAAATATTTTCATCATTTGCAATTTCTACGAAATTCGTCGTTTTGACATATATGTTCCTTCTCATTATCCACTCTTCGTTGACGCGTGAGAGCACTCAGCGAAGCGGCCCTACCTTATCATTATCATTCAGCATCACTGCGCAAAAAGAGCTGTGTACACTGTCCTCACCACACATGTCAAAAAAAGTCGGCTTATTGAGGCCAGTGTAGACAGCTCATTTTGCGCAGTGATGCTGAATCAGTTGCATTACCGCATACAGCCTTCATGCAGAACAGAACTGCGGCAATGTGCATGCTTGTTAGATTGTTGTTGTTGTTGCTGCGCATACGCAACTTATGCTACACTCATAAAAATATAATCTCTTGTTATTTCTATGCAAAATGTCTCTTCTTGAATGGGCGTTGCAATTCTTTTTTGCAGAAAATATTTTTTGTTTGGACTGTTTCTGCTCCTCATACAAAATATAATATTGAACGGCATTATAACGTTTGTCATAGTTTAATATACAAATTTATGAGTGAAACTGAGCATAGCGAATTAGTGATTCGCTTAAAAAAGCGTTTATTGAAAAAAATAACAAACTGGCTACTGAGCAAATGCACAGTTATCCAAAGTTGGTTCATTCAAATGTCCAAAAAACCTCATATGTACCTAGTAAACTTAGCTCCGGAAAAACATTGCCGGCCTTACCAAGATGGCTTCTTTTTTAAGGAATTGACGCAAGATGTTATGAATTGTTTTGGCGAAAAAAGAAGGAATTGGATCACCGACATATTTTTACTTGTTAGATTTTCACCACGTTAGGATATATTAAACGAGTACATTGAAAGCATCATTTTCAATGCAATTTCCAGTTATTTGCATTAATATTTGACAATATTGTATGCCAGTGACAAATAACAATAAAAGATTGCTTAAATAATTTACTTGGCCAATTTAGCACTTCATTTCAATCGCACTTCAAAGCCTGCCTCTTATTTGGTGCTTTTATACACACTGTTATTGTTGTTTGTGTTTTTTATTGCTGTTATTGCTGTTGTTTTTGTTGTTGCTGTTATTATTACAACATAACAATATTCATCTATTACAATTTATGTTAACGCACGATTTTCGTGATTTAAGCAATATTAAATACAAGCATATCGACAGGATATAAATTGCAAACACACACAAACAAACATTCAATGCATTTGACAATCACTGAAATTAACACATACTCAAATTGGGTTGTGTATTGCGTGTGTGCGTGCGCGTGTGTGTTTCAATGAGCGTGCGTTTGTTCAAGTGCTGTCAACTCAGATAATACGATTTGAAGTGTACCACATAATTAAATAGAACCTGCCAATTGCAGTAAAAGGAGTGTGAAATTAATATTGTGAAGTTGTAATACGTTTATAAGGGGAAATTAAGAGAATGTATGCTGATAATTAAAAAAGCTAAATAGACGATTTTTTGTGTCATTGTTTTAAATGGCAAAAGTTGTCTTGATAACAAATCTTAGATAACAGATAAGTTTAACCCATTAGAAGAGCCTTTTTATGGCTGTGCCACATGAAAGTAAAGTGAAGAAATTATGTTGTGATCATGGGCGTCCACAGGGGGGAACAGGGTGGGACAGTTGCCCCTTAGAGCTCAGCCAGAAAAATTTATATATAAAATTATTATCTAGAGATTGCATCAACTCTGCTAAATCTCTGGCATGTGTTAACAGAGGTTAACAGAGTTTTTTTTTCTTCATGTTTTTAAGTGAAATAACTCTGTTAACACATGGATGAAAATTTAACAGAGTTGATGCAATCTCTAGATCATAATTTACACTATATGCCAACAGCACCACAAACGCATTCACAATACAAACAAACCGATGCTGGAGACACCTTGTGGCAAATTTTTGATAGTTGTAGTATAGCAAATACACAATCCTCTATCTATTGATAGATGGTGACGATCTACTGCAGCATAGCTTCTGTTATAATTAGTATTGAATTAACAACTGTTTCTAACAAGTCTGTGTGGCCTAGTGGATAGTGCATTGGACTCTCGTTTAAGATAACGGGGGTTCGATCCCCACGGGCTGCACATAAAATAAATTTAGTATTTAATATTAAAGTATTCAATTTTCTTGTTGTAATAAGCGCTAGCAACAAAAAAACCATCAAATTTCCAAGAAAAAATCTGTCGAAAATTTTTCAGATTTCACTCCAAGCAAATCACAGAACGAGGAGTAAAAAGCTTCGCTTCAAAAACCTTATTTAAAATAAATTTAATTAAATAGCATTGGTTTATCTAATACCAACGAGTGCTTAAATTCTCTTAAATATACATGACGTTTTTAATATTTTATGTGTCATTATGTCAAATTTTCATTTTAATATATAAGTCATGAATATTTTACTTTTTAGGGTTGCACTCTCAAGCCTATTCGCCTCATTTCTTGCCTCAGGTTCTTGCCATACTTGAGCATTGTAGAATATTCCAATCATACGAATGCTTTCTTAAAAAAATCGAGCTTCCACTGACAAATTTTTACCTTAAACTGACAAGGAAAGGTCCCCAGGTGTTACTCGCCGATTTGAATGATTTTCGGCTCCAACAATAAATCTTTTCTTTACACTTTACATCAGATACTGTAACCAACCTTGTTTTCTGTATTTCAGTTGCTTAAAAAAGTACTATAAAAGTAAAAACAATGCAAAAATATTTGTTTCTCCTAAAATTTTGACAATAAGCAAGGCGATTCTAATAAAAATGAGCAAGGAAAGTACATATATTGAATTTCATAATTAACAGATCCATATGGAAATATATTATACAGGGTGTCCCGCAATTGAATGCAACTATTTACGGAGCTGAAAGGTTATGCCGAGCTGAGCAAAAAATCGTGTGGGATGGGGGGGTCTATTTTCACATTCTGAGGAGCTACAGGGTTAATTAATATTTCACAACTTTGATTCACGTTATTGTTTCTAGCAGAAAAACTAACTTACATAGGACTTATTTTGATAGCTCATTTTAAAGGCAATGAAATCATCTTTCCATAGATATACCAACAAACCCCACCAACTTAACCGTTACCGAGCTGTGATCGTGTGAAGATGAAATCAATCAGTTGAAACAACTAAATTTCAACTTTGAGTGCAAATTTCTCAGAATTTCGCGTAATAAATGCAATTTTTTTCTTATATCATTTTTATAATTTATTTATTTTCCTTTTCAATGACACCAAAAACATAAACATATCTTTCAAAATAAAAAAGTTGGCTGTACTAAAAAAATTATACCTATTAGAAAATAATGATAAATAATGGCAACAGTTACAATATTTATGCAGTAGATAATATCATTGTTTTCTAATAAGTATAATTTTTTAGTACAGCCAACTTTTTTATTTTTTAAGATATGTTTATGTTTTTGGTGTCATTGAAAAGAAAATTGAATAAATTACAAAATTGATCTTAAAATAAAATTTCTTTTATTACGCGAAATTCAGAGAAATTTGAACTCAAAATTGAAATTTGGTAGTTTCAATCGATTGATCTCATCTTCACACGAGCACAGCTCGATAACGGTTAAGTTGGTGGGGTTTGTTGATATACCGTTGGAAAGGTGATTTCATTGCCTTTAAAAGCTATGAAAATAAGTTTTATGTCAGTTAGTTTTTCTGCTAGAAACAATAACGTAAACCAAAGTCGTTAAATATTAATTAACCCTGTAGCTCCTAGGAATGTGAAAATAGACCTCCCCTCCCATACGATTTTTTGCTCACCTCGACATAACCTTTCAGCTCCGTAAATAGTTGCACTCAATTGCGGGACACCCTGTATATATGAAAATATATTTTTTGTAATAAATTATTGGAAAGAAATATTGAGTTTTTTTCTCAAATAAATTATTTTTTAAGCTAAATTATTTAAAAAAAAAAATATATAAAAGGAGCATTTAAAAAAAAATTCATCAAAAAAGTCAAAGGGGGCACCCTTGTTTTTTAATGACAGAAACAGCAAATCAATTGTTGTTATTTTAAGACTGAAACAATTTTTGCTAATAAATATTATGCCATGTAAAAGGGAATTTAAAATGCAATTTTTGATTTAAATTTCTTTTGCAACAAAAACAACTTTTATGTAACTTTTTGAGAAACATTCATTATTTTGGATCATTTTTGAAAAAAAGATTAAAAATATTAATGCACAGCAAATGGTATTCTTGTAATAGTTTTTATGATGTAATTTTTTTGAACTTTTTGACAAAAAGAATTGAGTGAAATATATTTAAAATTTCATGCAGAGATGTTTGCATCGAATATCATATTTTTAAATTTCGGATGATTTTTTCTCATTCTTCGTGCAAACAAGTAAGAAGCACACAGTTTGTATGGAAGCACTGTAAAATATCAACATTTCGGATCAAATATCTGCACATACGGAAAGTTCGCGAAAAAACTAAATTTTTGATACCCATAATGAAGTTGTTATCTATAACAAAATATTTTGTTTTTAAGAAAATAAGTGCATTTTATAATAAAGAAAATTTTAATATAAAAAGGTAAAAGTTAAAAAAAAAACCAAAAAAAGGTAACTTTTAGAATTAGCTTAAAATTAAACATAAGTGAAAATTAAACAATTTCGAGTATGGGCTCTTCATGATATCGACTGAGTACTGTTAAAAATTTCAACAACAAAATAACAATAAAAGTTCTTTCTAAAAATTAGATGTCATCGTGTGCGCCTTCTCAATACCTTTCGTTTGATACCAAATATGTATATCTTTCTATGGAAAATAGTTAAATTATGGCGAAAAAACGAAATTTCCGCTGATTTTAAAACACCATTTTGAAACCCTAAACCATCGATTGAGCACGTATAAAAAAATACGTTAACCTTTGATTTTTGTCCTCTATCACATATCCAAAAATGATTCAAATCGGCGAGTGACACCTGGGGATCTTTCCTTGTGAGTTCATTAAAATAGGTGATCCATGGCATCATTAAAGATGAGCTTATACAAGTTTGAATTTCTTATTTTATGTTTGAAATCATTAATTATATTGCTTATAATCGGAAAATTGTTGCATTTTTTTCAACAGTTTTTAGAATTGGATGGCTTGATTGTTATTTATACAATTTTACATTTACAGCCCTAGGCCCTGTTTCTCAAAAAATACAAGTCTTGTATTACAAGTAAAATACTTGGGAAAATTTTTATTTTTTCAGTCTTTCAGTTCTCAGTCTTCAGTTTTTTAGTATTGTATTACAAGTTATATACTTGGGGAAATTTTTATTTTTTCAAGTATTTTACTTGTAATACAAGGCTTGTATTTTTTGAGAAACAGGGCCCTAGTCTTGAAAATCTATAATTTTAAGCCAGTATTTTTCATATTTCTATTTGCTTCTTGTAATTTTTGATTTCAAAACAAAATTTGAATCTTAAAAATAATAAATTTTGATAAAAACTGTCAGCTGCTTTTCATATATTGGCAATTTCATTGACAAATTATGTTTTTTGAACTAAAAATTTTGTTTTGAAATCAAAAACTTACAAAAAACACATAGAAATATAAAAAATACTGGTTTACTTACTGGTTACTATCTACTACTTGGTTTTGTAGATTTACAAGAATAGGCCTGTTTAACACTAACTTAAACAAAAAAGCTAAAATAGTGATATTTGCTTTTGCCAAAAATTATTAAAAAAGCCCTTTGAGCCCATCTTTAAAAATATATTGAATATTCTTATGTCAGCAAACATGTGTCCAACGCACAGTGTGTCTCAATCAAGCGGGACAAAATAAAAAAAATTGCAAAAAATTAATTTTATTTCTCTAAAATACAGCATCGATTAACTGCTTTTTGTGTATTTTTAAATTCCCATCAAACCATAGTTGAGGACTTTTTCGAAACTCCGACTTATTCGTAACTATTTCGAGCTGTCTTATAGAAATCGTTACAATTTCGTTACGCAAATATCGGAACTGTTTCACTTTTTGTACGACATATTTTGTACGACTGTTTGTACGACATACACAAATGCTAACAGAGTAAAATTTTCTTTCTTTCGAACTTTTTGAACGAAGTCGTAACTTTTTCGTAACATTTTCGTTAAGACTCGTTACGAAATCGTTACGATATTTCGTTACGAAGTTGTGTCAACCCCTTAACAACACCCTGCATATTTCTTTCTAACTTCTGAATATGCGTTTGTTAGAATTTTTGTTAAAATTAACAAGCGAATTATGTTACAAAAATTTCGAATTTTGTTCTAATAGTTTGGTTATATCTTACACAGTAGAACGGTGTAAATTGCGACAATGTTCACTAAATTTTCACCAAACATCTCAGATCATCTTTTTCAAGGAGCTTTTTCCTAAATAATTACCAAATACGTGAACTTTCCACGTAAGTATGCCTCTCCCTAGGCAAAATCCTGCGGACGCCCATGGTTTTTGATACCATACAAACTTTCGTATAACTTGTTTTAAAATTATTGAAATATTTCGTCATTAAATAAAATTAATTCGGAAGTTTTCAAGAAATAATTTTTTTTTATTATTATTTTTAGCAAAACCAACCCGTTCAAGTGAAAGCTTGTTAAATCACATTTTACACTTTAATGTAATGCAAGGTTTTTTTTTGAGCAGATTTTTTTTTTCTACTTTATATTTTGCTTGCAATTTAACGATTTATTTGTTAATTTTGTATTTTTACGTATTGTTGACACAAACGGTAAAACCACAGTAACAGCAATAAAGTTGCTATAAACATTTTAATAAAAATCTCTCAGACACAATCGACTTGGCCAGTTTTACAGACCCTGATCAGGCCAAACCAAAAAGCAGACAGCAGCAGCCACCACCAGCATCACTAGCAGCACCAACAACAACAACAACAGCTGTCTTCGCTTCTGGTTATCAAGCCACAATCGGCGCGTTTACATCGTTGCTTCGATCGATTGTTGCTGGGTCGGACGTCATTTCAAGCCGCAGCTACCGCTTAATCAGTGCTTTAAGATCGTTATGGATCGTTTTCGTTTTGGGTGCTTTTTTTGTCTGCCCATATTGTTTTTGCATTGACTTTCTTTGTTGTTGTTGTTGTTGCCAGCTCCTTTTTTTTTTTGCATTCATATACCTCTTCCTCGGCTTACAATTTTATGCTGCCTTTGCTACTTGCTATACAGTTGCACCTTTTAACCACTTTATGTGCAACGTTATAAAAAATCTTACGTAAAATCTTACGTCGTCATCATTGCTGTTGTTACTTTTTCATTTTCCTTTTTTTTTTTTGTAGTTTTTAGTTGTTAGTTTGTATGTTGTTTAACTTGCAACAACATCAACAACAACTTAATATTACTTATATGCGGTGCATTTCCTGATTGCTTTTTCTTTGTTGTAATATTTAATACTTTACGCTCAAAAAGTTTTTCTCCGAAAGCGATTTTTTTTTTTATTTCATACGAATTATGAATAGTTATTTTTGTTATTAGGAAAAACCTTTTTAATTAAAATTTATCTCATATCTAATCTTGATTTCATAGAAAATTAAGCACAAAAAAATTATTAAGACGAAAGAGCCTTTAATCTTTACCAAAAAAAAAAACAATAAAAAAGTATTTTCTTAAATTAGCAGCCAAAATCGAATTGAATTTAATTATTTAATAACTTTAATAATGAAAAACTCTTCATGCAAAAATGTTCAACAAATTGGCAATTATCAGCTCAGTGGTGAATGATGTTGACGACTTTTATCTTAATCTAGCTACATCTTAAATATAATTAACCCGTTCCATGCCAAATGGCATACATTTTTTTTTTACTGTTTTCAATCGTTTGCTTTTTAGTCAAATCAAAGTCAATCAACCAAAGCATTCTAAGAAACATGTTCTATCGTAATTTTTTCTGCTCTTTCTGATTTTTCTTTTTATAAAAAATATATCGATTTTTTTTTGATATCGATGAATCAAAGGAATTTAGTATAAAACTTAAATGAATTTTTAATAAAATTTACTTTTATTTATTTTTATGTGCTTGTATTAATTCGTAAAAATGAAGATCCAAACCCAAATTGAATGAAAACCACGACAACATTCCATGCAAAATCGTAATCAAAAAATTCCCCAATTAATTTGAAAGTTTTTCAAATCGGAAAACAATCACTCATTTCCGAACACAAAAAAAAGTTCAATTTCGAGAAGCAATTCAATCCGGTGATTGATACAAAAAAGGTTAATTTCCGAGTGCCGAAAAATAACTATTCTATGTATCATTTTTTAACTCATTTCCGAACAAAGTAAGGTTCATTTTAGAGAGGCATTTTAGTCCGACGAATGATACAAAAATGGTTCACTTACGAGTGCCAAAAATTAATGTTTCTAACCGAAAAGGTTCATAAATGAATTAAAAATCGGTAGTTTTGGTTCACTGCGCGGTACTCGTCCATAGAACTCCTAGAAATATATTTCAAATATCAATTGCACTCCTTCACCTATCACCACACTTTCCTTATATTTGCACTAGCATGCGCTGCTGAATTCTGATTTCATTTATTCCTGGTAACACAACCATACCAGAGCAAGATAAAACTCTTGCATATTGTTTAATTAAAAATTTTGATTGTTCCTCGTTTTCGGATGTCATCAAAATCAAAGTTGAACGATGACAAAAGTCAGTTGTGCTTTGTAAATAGTACTTCCTATGTTCTAAATTGTTGCACCAAGGAAACGTATATAAACAGTAATTTTGTAAAAATTTACCCCACCATTAGAAATGTGACCTACAATGCAAATTCCTTTCAAACGATATTTTGCGTCTTATTATAGTATTCTAACAATTTGCCTACAAGCTGCTATCGGGTTAAAATTCTGTATAAAGCAATGTTGAACTATAAGCCACTTGTGTACTACTAGAAAAATTACCACGATAAGAAGACTAACATTTTCTTATAAGTAAATCCGTAACCAATTTCTAAACTTTAACTTAGCAAAATTTTTAAATTTAAATGGGTTTTTCGACAACATTCAAAAGGTTTGAAAATTTTATTTTTAAAAATTGTTGTTGTCCCAAGAGGTTGAAGCTTACAAAAAGCTCCGTTTTTCAGTTTGGAGTAAGCTCACTAGTGCCAACGGTTCAACCAAGACTGCTTAAAGCGTAGATTTCGCGAACCACTGACAGGAAAATTAAAAGTTGGGGGGGGGGGGGGGGGGGAGGGGGAGGGTGACGGAAAATTTGCTTGCACCTTTATGTACTGCCGAAGTCGAGGCAGTTCCGATGTATCAAATGAAATTTCTGTTTCTGGAACAACTTCTATAATTATACACACAAAACGTACGAACTTAGAATTATTAACATAGAAAAGGAAATATTCTTAATAACACTACTTATACTACCGCTTTTAACATTACTGTCAATACTACAACCTCCTGCAACTGCCGGTTCCAAAGGTAGTTCTGGCAGTTCACTTTTCAGGTTCTAAAGATTCTTGAACGCTTTCTGCTATGCAAACGAAATACAATATGTATTACATTATTATGATTTAGCTAAAATTGTAACAATTAAATAATTATAATATAGAATGGACACCGCACACATTGATCACTACACCATTCTGGCAGCGCTGCACTCGATTGGTACATCAGCAAAGTAGTTCCAATGTCGCTTTGACTTCGGTGGTGTCATCTTCTTTTTATAATTACTCGTATTTAATTTTGTAACATTGGATCAAAGTATTAAAGAATATCAAGAAGTCGCCATAATAAGGACGGAAATTGATTAAAGAAAACAATTCCTTAAAAACAGAGATTTACTTTCCTCCATTCTGGTCTTTTTTAATTTTTTTCTCACTTTCATTTAATACTTTCCGACGCAGTAGATTCTTAAATCGCTGGTGATGAACAAGGCTCAATTAAATGTATCGAACTTTTTTCGATTTCCTAAGTGTGTTGCTCTTTATACTGTTACTGAAGAGAGACGTAGGCGCATTTAGTATGCGTATAAAAAATGTCATATTAATGATTATATTTTATTTTCTTATACTTTCTAGACTCTAAGGAGGGAGGGGGGTTTGAACACCCAAAATTCCTCCCTTGTCTACGGGCCTGCACCAGATACCAAGTAGTAGCCACCTGTCGAAGTGACTTCTTGTTCGAATTTACGATTGTTTAAAAAAAAAAATTAAAAATTTCACATTTCTTCTGCTTTCAGCTGTCATAGTTAAAAAATGGTAGATAGAAAAATTCTGTAGCCGGATTTAGAAATAGCAGAAAAAATGATGATAGAACATGTTTCTTTGGAAGCTTTCTTGATTTACTCACTAAAAAGCAAACGATTGAAAACAGTAAAAGAATGTATGACATTTGTCATAAATGTACAAATGTACAAATGTACCAAGCCACGGTTGTGTCTGGTTTTCATCCGGAGAGTCCGTTTTTCAAAGCTTTGTCCGGGTCCGCTTGTCACGACAGGAAGTGATATATCCGGTTTTTGCCAAGTTTACAATATGACATTGATTTTAGAAAGAAGTAAAGCCTGCAGTAGCTCAACCAAAGGGGGATTTTGGGGTTTAAACCCCTCTCCCCCAAATTATCGTAGCATAAAGAGAAATTGTATACAATTAAAGTGACTCACATGAAAAGTAATCACAAGTTTTTATCAAAAGAATGAAAACCCAAATATAAATTTCTAATCTATTTTTGTTGAACTGTAATCTTTAAACTATCAATGTTTTATTCGTTCAGAATACATGTGTTTGAATTTTTTTAGCTGTAATTCTGACCACTTGAGGTATTGTTGTCAATTCTTCTATATAAGTATGGTGTGAGAAGCAAAGTGGTAGTGTATTTTCTAATTCTATATGGTAGCGTATCTCTCTTACCAAAACTGTCCCTAGATCTGTAAAAAACAGGTGATGGCTAATTTTAGCAAACGCCATTAGCAAAATGAAGTTTGTGAAATTTGTGTTTTTTGTTCAGTTTTAATAATATACGAGTATTTAATATAAAAGTGCATAAACTATGGAATACAATACTGCAATGGCGCCACCCATTGAATGACCAACTAGGTTGAAAGGGCATTTAGTTCCCTAGATAGAGCTTTCCAAAAAGTTCGCCATAACATGTCGTTGTGGTTGAAGTACTAATACTTTATTATTAAATTATCACACATTCAATTTGTTACCTCACAATATAATATTGTTTAGAATTTATTTATTATACTTAATGGTCCCATCTCTCCTGTTTTTGGCAGGAGACTCCTGTTTTTTCGAACCAAAACCTGTGACCTGTTTTTGCTTTCAAAAATCATGTTTTTGTCCAGAGATATGTGCTTATAATTCAAGGCGATAATGTCACCGCAGTGGATATAATTCAATATTTGTATGTACTGCAAACGTCTTTGTTTTTTTATCACCAAAGACAGCGTCGGAAAAGGAAGCGCTTATCAAATGCATATAATGAAGGTCATGCAAAAATATGATATGCCTAACTTGCTTAAAGAACTAACTGGTCATTCATTTAATAAAACTCGGTTATATTATTCAACATAGTTGCATTCGAGAGCGATACAACGAGTATAGCAATTTCCGATATCACTTTTATAGTACGATTTCTCTTTCTTGTCAAAATAGGCCTCAGTTTCAGCGATTACTTCACCATTGAACTTGAATTTCTTTCCAGCAAGCATTCTCTTGATATCTGAAAACAGGAAAAAGTCGCTAGATTCTAAATCTGGATAATACGGTGGGTGGGTAAGCAATTTGAAGCCCAATTCATTCAATTTTGCCATCGTTTTCATCGATTTGTGACACGTTGCATTGTCTTGGTGAAGCAACACTTTTTTCTTTTGCAAATGTGGCCTTTTCTTGGCGATTTCAGCCTTCAATCAATTCAAAAGTGCACAGTAATGGTCGCTGTTGATGGTGGTTCCTTTTTGGAGAATGTCGATGAATATTATTCCTTTCGCATACCAAAATACAGACGCCATTACCTTACAACCCCACCGACTGTTGGGTCTTTGCTCGCTTTGGATTCGGTTCGTCGACTGCTGACCACTCAGCTGACTGTCTTTTGGATTTTAGTGTGTAATAGTGAAGCCATGTTTCATCCATTGTCACATATCGACGATAGAATTCGATTTTATTGCGGTTTAACAGCGCCAAACACTCCTCTGAAGCATCAATTCGTTGTTGTTTGTGGTCGACTGTGAGCTCACGCAGCACCCACTTTGCACAGAGCGTTCGCATACCCAAATGTTGGTGTCATCTGATATCTTTACAATGTCAGCTAGCTCGTGCATCTTCAATTTGCGATCGTTCATAACCAATTTGTGAATTTTTTTGATGTTTTGTGGAATAATAGTCTGATTTGGGCGTCCACTGCGCTCTGCATCATTTGTGCTGGTATGACCACGTTTCAGCAATTCACTTTTCTACCATTTGTCTCGATGGAGCAGAGTCCGGATAATGTTTATCAAGCCATTATTTGGTATCCACTGTATTTTTTTTTTCATCAAAAAGCAATGCTTTAGCAAAACTTGAAATTCACTTTTTTCCATTTTTGTTTTTCTTTTCAATAACAATAGTTGCACACAAAATGCTATAACTCACGAATCAATTGTCAGATCGTTGTCAAATTTTTAAACGTATCGTTTGAAGGTTGCTACTAAATAGAAATCATATGGAAAAAATCTAGCAACGCCATCTATGTGTCATCCTCTGGACTTTTTAAACGTACTTATTATTAGCAACATATTATTAAGAAACCATATTTATGCTTGTAACTGTTTCATAAAATTTACCCATTTTTCGCCAAATCACTTTCTTATACTCGGTTCTTTCTTTCTCCTTGCAGGCTACTATCAACCCGCTGGACCCTTGATCTCGCCCCACGTTCTACCACCAGTTGCCGCACCTCCACCGCCGCCTAATGTACCGCTGCTATCATCCAGCAACGCCAGCAAGAAACAGATACCGCCACCACTTAGCTCCGATCCGGAGCATTTGCAACAGACGCCACAATCTGCCTCGACTGCTGACAGCACCGACAGCGATGTGCTTATAACAGGCGGCGATCTAGCGCCCTTTCGCTATCCGACACAGGGCTCAGCAACTAGCGGCTCGACGGCACATCAATCAGCTGCACATCATCATCAGCAGCAGCAGCAGCAACAACAACAACAACAACAACAACAGCAACAACAACAACAGCAGCACCAACAACAGCAACAACATCAACATCAGTTGCATCAACAAGCTGCTGCTGCAGCTGCAGCCGCAGCCGCTGCTGCCGCACATCAGGGCTCACCCTATCCGCGTTCCATGCATGCAGCCCAGATGCACTATTCGACAGCATATCCGCCCAACTATTACGCACCATATCCGGGTGAGGCGATGTGCTATTCGCCACCCTATCAGTCCTACTTCCCGACCAAAGTCTATCAGAGCGCGCCGCCGCCACCACCTCCCGCCGCATACCGACGCTATCCCTATTATCAGCCGGGACCACCACCACCACATCCCACAGCGGAGCTATATGAGCAACAAGCACCGCCACCACCACCACAAACGGCTGGAGCAGCGGCGACAGCAGGCGGACAGCAGGCTGGGCCACCACCACCACCACCTGTGGGCACACAACTAGTACCGGCTGGACCGGCAGCACACACGCAGCATTTGGAGCATTATCCGGGTCCACCGGGCTACTACGCCGGCTACAGTCCGGGCGGTAGTCAGTGCTATACACGCAGCATACAGGCTCCATATATGGGTAAGGAAAAGTATGGTTCTTCATATGCCTTAAAAGACAGTCCATTCCAGTACTCAGAAACCTAAAAACACATTTTTTTTTAATTGGCCTCAACACTTAAGTATGCAATAAGAAATGAGCTAATTTAAATTATTAAAAACAATGTTTAATATATTAAAGAAGTCCAAAAGCTTAGCCCTTTTTTGGTCAACTAGAGTACGTTATTGATGGAAATTCGACTTTTTCGCCATAACACTCCCGAGCGACGTCGGATATTCCAGCTAGCATTTTTCTAAAATAAATAAACAAAATCGGTTGAAAAACATAGAAGAAAATGGTTCTATTTTGCCTACGCCTATTTATATATAGATTACACTGTACAACAATTTGACCCTTTTTAAGAATCCCGCCAACTTTTTCAATGGTTTCTCATATTTTTGTGTACGCAGATTACAAGTATGCAATTATTTTTTCGAGACACCTCTAGTTTGGTCACCACAGGGCTTTGAAACTTAAGACGCCTTTGAAAAATTAATTAATATAGTAAATTAAATTCAAATTTAATTTGATACCGGTTTTGGTATCAAATTAAAAAGAAAAAGTACTAAACTTCAAAAAATATAAAACTATACAATTTATGGAAAAAGTACATGAAAGAATAATTTTGATGAGAAAATTCTTTCTTTCCTTGACGTCTTTCTTCCAATTTAAGCCAAACAATTCTTAAGACAAGCTCAGCCTTTTAACTGAGTCTAAAAATTTAAAAAAAAAATATATAAAAATGTTCCTGCTAATTGAATGAGCGAACCTACCGGTTCCAATTGTGAATCAAAACTATCCAGGGACTCACTCAATCACTAAAACTTTCAACGAAATCTGTTCAGCCGTTTAGGAAGAGTTCAGACAAAAATATCCACTGAAAGTATGCAATTTTGGGATTTCATTGTTTCGACACTTTTCCGGCTGGATGTTTCGGATTACCTTGACGTTGAATGAAAAAAAAATCACGAGATTAAAAAAAAAATCAATCGAGTAATGAAATTACAAAAATATTACACTACTTTTTTTATACGTATTAAAAAAAAATTTGCTTAGATGACTACTGGGTCGATTGACCTCACCTTTTAGATTTTCTTTCGAGTAGATAGCTTTGAGATTGCGCAATTTGACCGTGCTCGAATAAAATCTTATTCAGATAAATCGGTCCAGCAGTCAATTTTAATGATTTATGAAGGCTTAAGAATTCTTTAATGGACCCGCCGTTTTTCAAGGGGTCGCTTGGGCCACAGGGGGGAAAATGGTCCTTTTTTTCAATACCATTATAATATACGAAAAAAGCTGTCTTGTACGCATGATACAATTACTCGTATAATTCTGCCATGCCTTGTACGAAACAACTTTCTGAAATTGAAGCGGGTTCATTAAACTAGACTTGTTTCTTTATGAAAAAGTGAGCAAAGCTAAGTTTGGTCCGCAGCATGCGAACTCTTTTTATTAAAATATTATGATTTCCAATTTTTTAAACATTATCCTATTATTTACGTCTTAAATATTGCAATCGATTTAAAAAAAAACTCATTGCAAAATGGTTTTTGAGTGTATGTACACAGAGAAAAATCTTGACAAAAATATTTGTTAAGTCTATAGCAGTGGTGATCAACGCACGGTTCAAACAACAACAAAGAGAGCTTTCCGAGTGCACAGCTTTACACTGAAACAAGAAGTTGTTGAAAGCTCTCACAACATTTGCTGCAAGGAAATATTGTCGAGTGTTGTATTTTCAATATAAACTCAATAAACCACAAAACGAACTCGGGTTAGTTTCGAATTAGTAACGAAACCGAGAACTCGGGTCAGATATCTCTTATTCGATTCGAATTCGAGATGAATCCGAGAATTTTTAAAATAGCCAAAATGTTTTGTATAAAATTCCACATTTCTTAGAAGAGTAAAAATTAAAACCACTTTCTGATTGGGATGCTTGAAAAGAAAATGACCCTTCCTTAAATTCAGCAATATGAATTTGGTCATCATTTTTTTTTTTTATAGTGTTCCACATATGCTTTGCTCTACTTGCCTATTATAAATTTGAGTACAAAATTGTATTTTTTTCTTTGACTTACGCTTAATTTATGTAAGAAATTTTAATATAATTTAAAAATTTTTATATAACATTTAATATAAATGCACTGAATTTATTTAATGATCCAATATTTCGAGCATTGTCTGCCAAATGTTGCAAGCAATGCATCTAGTAAGTCAAAAACTTTCATAATAATCGATTTGGGTAAGTAATAAAATTTAAAGAAGTTCGTTTCGAAAATGAATTGCTAAAATTATTCGAAAACGATTTGCTATATTGAAAATCTCGTTTCGAGAATGAAGTATGCATTTCTCCCACTCTCGGATTCAATAGCAAATCGAGAACGAACTTCGTTTTCGAAATGAATATCTGAGATTTTGGTTTCACCTCAAATTCGATACGAATTCGTTTGGTTTATTGGGAAGTTTTTTTTTTCCTGTGCATTTCTACATAAAACCGCGAATCGGTTATATCCACCTATAAATAATCGTAGAATGTCAGAAATGAATGAGCAATTTAATGTAGACTCTTCTCCGTTAAGGCTTGTAAGAAGACGAACCAATGAAGCGGGGCGAAATTGAGTAGAAAAAATGTACTCCTGTCAAAAAATATATTGAGGCATGGCTGAATTTAACAAAATAAAGCCATTAACAAAAGAAAGAATTTAACAAAAGAATTCTTTCTTGCAAAGAATTTTGCAAGAAGAAAATTAAGTCAAATTACATCTGATAAGATGACCAAACAATCGCCAAGAAATAAGTTTGAAATTTGCCACCAAAACTTCATCAGCGTGTTGAGAGATGGTACCGGCCTGATTTTCTTAGCGTTGATATTGATCTGATTACAAAATGGATTAATTTGTAAGTATATTAAGGCATTGTCAGGACTACGTTGCGATAGGAAATATAAGCTTTAAATAAAAATCACCCAAAATTTCTCCATAAAAAATTCGATTAGTTTTCGTATAGAAACCGCCAAAAAAATTATGCGGTTTTGGGCGCAATTTCGTTTTTTGGTTTGTTTAAATTTCACTATTACAAAAAGTTTAAATTTCACTTTCTGTTTTCGAGTGATAGTTCACATTGACTACTCGTGAAATGGTTATTATAACTATTACTATCATCGTGTTTTTAAAAAAATTAAAAGTTTTTACTTAAAATCGGTCCCCGTCCTGCGGTAGTCATATCTTTTGATAATTACTAATGTTTTATTTTTTTTTTTTTCTCCAGATATTTTCATTTATTTAATAAATTCAAGAGAACTTAATCTTGCCAAGCACTCCGACACCACAAGACTGCATTTAGACAATTTTTTCAAAATTTTGGGCATATTTCGTTTTTATTGGGTGATTTTTTTACATTTTTCTTTCATTTTTTGTTTTTTTTTTTTGGAAATTTTTCGTTTTAGTGGTTTTTAATTTTATTTTTTGTGCGATTTTTCTGTGGACGATATTTCCTACCTCTATTTTCTACCCCCAAATTTAAAATTTTGCAGAACGACGGCATAGTACACAAATGTTGTCAACAGACATTCACCTTTAAACTTTTCTTTTTAAAAATTGCAATAATTTTTGTCGGTTAAATTTTTTCAAAAGGGCCTAAAGCGACTTAAAAGAGCCTCGGGGCTTTTACAATTAAAAAGTGCTCAAAAAAGCACTAAAAGCCCCCAAATATCATCCCTGATACTGACTTGAAATTTAAAGCACAACAGATAAAACAAAGTTTCAAGCAGTGTACGAACACAGCGAGCCGATTACTACTTCGTGCACAAAAGCACAAAAGCACAAAAACATACGACGCCCGCGAGCTATGGGAAAACATGTAGAATACATGGGAAAACTGATCACCACTGCTCGGCATTCTTACACAACCGCAAACGTGACGTTTATGTGCATGTGTTAAAGCTTTATGTAAGGTTTGCAGTGTACAAAAGCTTTTATATAAAATAGCAGCGTACGTGTTTTTCATTACGTGTAGAGAAAATGCGCGTCGACACCCTACACTACTCATGAATTTCCAAACCACACTGAAAGCTCTAGCTACGTATGTGTGCTTAAATATGCACAGAGCTAAAGCAACCTATTAAAATAGAACAAAATCAAGCAGATTTCTCTATGGTTTTCATCCAAAAAGACTGTCTCATTTAAACTACAAAGAAAATCTTATTAAAACGCTGTCATTCTTTATTATGAAAATCACATAGTTTCAAAAAGAATCTTCTTGTTTTTTAAAAGCAAACTTTTTAAAACTATAAGAAATTATTCTTAAAAAGATATGATTTTATTTTAAATATTAAACGTTATCTCCTAGATATTTAAATTGGAAATCTTATTTATTTATTTATTTTTTTTAATATAGAGAGTAGGAAAATATAAATAGAAATTTCACAAAATTTGTTTACATTTGAATGTTTCAGTAAAATATTTTCATTTCAATTTCATGTATTCATGTGTACATAAAAAAGGCTAAGATTTTCTTCTTTGTTTTAAGTGGTCTCTTCTTAAACTTAATTGAGATGAGTGAGTGAGATGACAATAGTATTTAAAACATTTTCACATCATTTCCTTCATTCAATGACGAATCTTATAAGGCAATGTTTGATAATATATAATACGATTTTCTCTATAGAAATAAGAAGATTTCTCTATGAAAAATTCCTCTTATTTGGTACTATTAAGAAGAAACCCTCATAAAATAGCCCAATAAGGGGATCTTCCTGATTTTACGTGTTGGTTTTTTGCTCTGTGTGTGTGGCGGCAGAGAAAGCTCTTTACCCATGCTGCTGCGAGATGTAGAGCACTGCTATAGAGTCAAGAAAAGTTTCTGTTTAGGTTTTTTCTTTGAGTGTACACAAGCAGCCGAATTATATAACAATATAAGGGAATTTGTACAAATAATGAGTTCTTTTACAGTAAAATTTCAGGTTAAATAAATATTTTTTTCTACAACTCATCAACTAACTTCTTTTTTTTGCAATTCGCGTGAACTTATTGGTAAGTTTGCACCAATGACGCAATGCTCGAAGTAGCCAAAGTAAACCAAAATAATGGGTTTTAAATTTTACCGTCGCTTGTTAGGACAAAATCTGTAAGTTTTTTGCTGGGCCACAGTCTGTATGGAAAGGCAGAAAAAATATTAAGATCGACAATTTATAAAAACAATTAGGCACTATAATGAATTGAGTAAAAAGCAAACATAACAAGAAAAATTAAAAAAAAAAAAAAAAATCACCAAAAGAGCAATAAAAAAAATGTAGAAGCAGATAATAAAAATATAAGATTTTATTAAAAAAAAAATTCTGTTTAAATTTGGCTGAAAACTTCAATGGTATTAAGGATTTTCAAATAAAAAAACCTTTTTCAATAAAATTTTTCACTTAGTATTTTTTTTATTATTTAACTAGCTGGATACCCGGCTTTACTCAGGAGTTGATTTAAATAATTTTTGAATTCATTCATCGATTAGAAAAAACTTGTCACAGACTATTGAAGGAATTATGTGTGCATCTTTCAAACCGGTAAACGGTTTGATGCGAACTCAAATACAACAGAATTTGGCATCAGCTGTCCTGATATGCGAAAATAAGAATGCTGAATATAAATACACATATAGATATATATATATATATAGATATATAAAGATAAAAAGTAGCCTATGTTATGACCGGGGATATAAGGAATCTAGATCCCAAGTTTCATTTAAATCCATCCAGTAGTTTTCGCGTGATGCTTTAACGACAGACAAAAATTTTAAAAATACGAATTTCGGACTCAGCGTCATTCAAAATCTCTATCGCAAAAGGAATTTCAAAAAAATATTTCATGTACAGATTTTTTTTTACAATTTTGTTTATATATAGATTTGATACCAAATTTTGTTGTAATATAGATTTTTGCAATGTAGATTATAGATAATCTACTTCAAATTTCAAAGTTCTGTGGAGACCAAACTAGAGGTGTCCCGAAAAAAATTATTGTATATACGTGATCTGCGTATACAAATATATGAAAAACCCCTTAGAAAGTGGGCGGGGTTTTTTTCGTGTTGTACTGTGTTATCAATGCCAGTTCCTTTTTAAATTATTTTTTTAATTAAAATATAATTTTAATAAAATTTTTGTTTTTGCTCTTCTTTCCTATAGAATATCCACCTCAGTGTCCATGTCCAATGCAACAATCGTGTCCAAAAAACGTCCATACTGGGCCTCATATTGGTAGCAACAGCAGCAGCAGCAACAACAACGGCAGCAGCAACGGCAGCATTATCAGCAGCAACAGCAGCAACAACAATACAATGACATTACATGCGAACAGCAACAGCAACAACACTACGAACAGCAGCAACAAGAATTTGACAGTGCAACACAGCAGCAACAACAACAACAACAGCAGCAGCAATACGATGATGCATGGCGACAATCATAGCAACAAGTGCAACAGCACGATTACGCTTAGCAATCAGCAGCAGCAGCAACAAGTCAACAGCAACAATAACAACAGCAACAGTTCGTTAGAGATGAATGTCAGCAGCAATGTAAGAAACAGCAGCAACAACAACAACAGCACCATAAATGCATTGCATACCAGTAGAGGCCCAGTTAAAAATCTGAACACAGCAGCAGCAGCAGCAGTAGTAGCAAGCGACAATATCAGCAGCATAGACCAGCAGCAGCTGCTGTTACAGCAGCAACAACAACAGCAACATTTGCAATGTGGCCTTGAGCTCTTGCAATCGGTCAAGGCCGAGCTGAAATCCGAGGACAGTGACAATAAGAGTCAATATGAGGAGAACGTGGTGCAGCCGCCCACACCGCCCGAGAGCTGCGGCCCCACCGACGACAAACTGCTCGACGAAACGCCAATAGCACTTGAAGAAGACATCGAAGATGCAATCGATAAGCTAGCTAACGGCAATAGCATAATAAGCAGCCAACAAATGCCAGTGGTGCTCAGCAACAACATAAATGGTGTAAACAACATGCTACCCGCAACAATAGAGGCTTACGATTTGACGGCAACATCGCCGTTGAACAGCAATCAGCCGCCAGTATTAGGTCGCAAGGCACGCATTGGCAAAACTATGGCCAGAGAGATGGTTTACGCTGGAGCAGCAGCAGCTGCCGCAGCGCAACAGCAGCAGCAACAACAGCAACAAATCGTGGCTGTAGTAGTGCCGCAAAATATTGTTGTGCCTCCATTTGTAGCGTCTTCTGCACAAAATACAACTAGTCAAGCTCAAGTTGCCGATGCTCCTACAAATGGTTGCAGCGCCTACGAAACAACTATCAGCAACTTGTTGCCAAGCTCACCGAAAACTGTACCCTTTGTGCTGAAGGCCGAAATCAAAACAGAAAAAATCAAAATCGAAGATGAGCAGCTGCTGCAGTTCGAGTTACAGCAGCAAGCTGCGCGTCTGCAACAACAACAACTTACTCTTGAGGATCTAGAGCTTAAAGCGATCAAGGCAGAGCCAGAAACATTTGAAGCTGCAACTGCTGCGGCAAATGTGGCGCCATGTAGCCCGATGATGGGAATGTCGCTGTATAGCATGCATCCCACAACGCGTTTGCGACTGTTGCAGCGACCCACAACACCTGCCATGCCCACAGAGCAGTCCATCAACTGCGATGTAGAGCTGGACGACGATGTGCTCGATCTCTGCCATAGCCCGGTGTCCACAACGACCTGTAGCAGCGGCAAGCGCATCAAAATACTCGAATTTAACAAAAGTCAGTGCAAGAAGTCGCCGCCGAACAGCTACAAGAATCTGATCAAGCAGGCCGAACCAAAGTCGTATCTCTGCCTGAGTCGAAAGTTTGACAAGCGCAACCGCTATGGCAAACTGCAGAGCAAGTCAGTAAAGCACTTTGGCAGCATAGGAAGCAGTGCCGCAGGCAGTGTGCGCCGTCGTCAGCTCATACTTACGGATCAGCAGCGCAAATGTTTGCGACAGCGCAAAAAGAAGCTGATCGCGCTTGAGCGACGAAAGCAGGAGACACGCGAAAAGCGCCGAGCTGAAGCTAAACAAAAGGTTATTGAACGACGCCAAAAAGCTGCAGCGGCCGCTTTAAATTCTAAGCAACCGTACGAGGTGGTGGATCTGATGGAGGAGTCTGAAGCTGCAATGTCAGCTGATACAATTGTATCATCAACCAAGCACGCCAAACTGGTGCCCAAAGCTTCACCAAAGCATCAGTTGACCAAGAAGAAAATCGCGCTGCCTGCACATATGCTGGAGACCATTGATGCGGTGGCACGTGGCTACTTCTCGGAGCCAGAAGCGCGCACCAGCACATTCTGCAGCACCAGCACCAGCACCGCATGCAACACGCCCACCCATGCCGTAGGACGCAAGTATAAAAAGACGAAGGCTAGCGAAGCCCGTTCCAAGTCAGAAACCAAGAAACCACTTAAGGCGGACCCACAGGCTGTAGAAACAAGTTCCGTTTTAACAGTTACGCACAGCGAGAGGAAAGCTAATGCGACGCCGACGACGATGATAACGACGTTGCCTGCGAATAAAGTAACAACTACCTCAGTACATCTAGATTTAGGGGGCGTAGCAGCAACAAAAGAGCAAAGCTCAGTCGAAGCAGCAACGCAGCCGGCTACAGAGAACGGCAGCGCGTTAGAACGAGACACACACAATAAATCACCGGCAAAATCTAAGCAACAACAACAAGCGACAAAAACGAACACTGAAAAAGCAACAAACAAGCGAAACGCAAAGAACAAAAACAAACGGAAAACAAAAACAAAATCAAGAAAAACTAAAGCAACAACAAAAACAACGCACGTGACTCCAAGCGCGCCAACGTGTTTCGAAGTAACAAGCAGCATGACAACAACTGTTACAGAAGCGGTGAAAGATAATTTGAACGATGAGGAGGAAGAGGAGGTGACGCTGCAAAGCATCAAAACAAAAGCTGATAACTCAAAAACTAGTGAAAAGCTGACGTCATTCAGTTTAGCTGTTAACGGCGATTCAGTAATGGAGCCGCACATGTTGGAGACCAACAACAATGAATACGATAAGAGTAACAGCAGCACAACAACAACAACATCAGCGGATAATCAGCTCGCTTATTTGGAAGCTGAAATGGACGCAGTGCAAACACACCAACACCAACAACAACAACAAGCATCACAGCAACAACATTCCGAATTTATGTTCCTGCCGCCCGGACCACCCGTACCGCGCGTTGTCTGTCATCCGCATCATCATCACTCTACGAAACGCACACGTTCACGCTCGAAATTCGGCTGTCGCAAGCGTCAAAAACTAAAGCATTCCGTTTCGTATGAAGTCGATGAGACGCTGCCGCCAATGACGCGTTCCAGCGATGTGGTGCCCAAGTGGAACAATGGCTGGACGTGGGAAGGTGAAGCATTCCAGGGTGCCGTCTTTTTGAATGTAAGTAACATAAGCGACAGAGAAATTGAATGAATTAAATTATTAATAGAAAGTCGCGTAAAGGTAAAAAAAGCTGGATAGAGTTGTTGATGATAGATTTGTGAGTTTTTACGAGTTGAGGAAAAAATTTGTGTTAGTAGTTGAGAAATTTCTTTAGGCTTGGGATGAATTCAAGTATTGTGCTAAAATGAATCTATAAGTTATAAAAAATTATATATAGACAGCTTTAATATTTTGGCCACTTATTTTTAAATAATATCAATCGATAGTTTATCTTTTGATATTAATCCATATTTTGTCTGCTTATATAAATCTATATTCTACCGATATTGTATCAATAAAGATAGAACTATTTTTAAAAATTAAATTAAATTAAAACGATATTTTTAATAAAATAATGAGAGGAAAGCAATAAATTAATAAATATTGTGATTAATCAATTATTTATTGAAATGTGTGAATATAAATAAAAAAAAATAAAATAAAAATTTTATGAAGCAGTTAATATTTTAGTGGTATCAAGATTGATAATTGATCAATCATCAAATTATCGTTATATTCATATTGGTACTTACCGATAAATCGGTTTTTAAATTTTTTATTCAATTTTTAAGAGCATTTCTTGTAATTAAAAATTATTGTTTTATATTTTGAATAATTGATTGACAATTTCATGAAAGCAAGTCAGTCGATAGAAAATTATTAAATTTCGAATAAATGAATACTTTTTTCATTAAATTTTTTCCTTTTATGAAATAATTTTACTTAAAATAAATTGATATATTGGGTTGGCAACTAAGTAATTGCGGATTTCACTCATAGATGGCTTTAGTTGAATTTTTAGGTTTGCTGACGTAATCGAAATGTCAAACACATTTTGTTATTTGATAGTTGGTACTTCAACTGTCAACTGTGGTAATTTATGAAATAATTTTACTTAAAATAAATTGATATATTGGGTTGGCAACTAAGTAATTGCGGATTTCACTCATAGATGGCTTTAGTTGAATTTTTAGGTTTGCTGACGTAATCGAAATGTCAAACACATTTTGTTATTTGATAGTTGGTACTTCAACTGTCAATCAGTAAAAAAATTTTTTTGATCGGTTGTGTAGTTTTTGTGTGCCTTCTGTTGAAAAATGGAAAATCAATACGAACATTTTCGTCATATTTTGCTTTTTTATTTCCGGAAAGGAAAAAACGTATCGCAAGCTCACAAAAAGTTATGTGCTGTTTATGGTGACGAAGCTTTAAAAGAACTTCAGTGTCAAAATTGGTTTGCCAAATTTTGTTCTGGGGATTTATCACTCAAAGATGAAAAACGCTCTGGTCATCCAGTTGAAGTTGATGACGACCAAATCAAAGCAATAATCGATTCGGATCGTTGCAGTACAACACATGAGAATGCAGAGAAGCTTCATGTATCACATACATGCATTGAGAATCGCTTAAAACAACTTTGCTATGTACGAAAACTCGATACATGGGTTGCTCATGAACTGAAAGAAAATCATTTAACACAACGCATTAACATCTGCGATTTGTTAAAGAAACGTAATGAAAATGATCCATTTTTAAAACGATTGATAACTGGTGATGAAAAATGGGTTGTTTACAGCAATGTCAATCGGAAAAGATCGTGAAGCAAGCCAGGTGAACCAGCTCAAACAACATCAAAAGCTGATATTCATCAAAAGAAAGTTATGTTATCAGTTTGGTGGGACTACAAAGGAATTATCTACTTTCAACTCTTACCACCCAACCGAACGATAAATTCAGATGTCTACATTGAACAACTAACAAAATTGAACAATGCAAATGAAGAAAAGCGGCCCGAATTAACAAATCGAAAAGGTGTTGTATTCCACCATGACAATGCAAGGCCACACACATCTTTGGTCACTCGGCAAAAATTATTGGAGCCACATCCACAATATAGTCCTGACCTAGCACCATCTGATTACTTTTATTTCGATCCTTGCAAAATTCCTTGATTGGTAAAAATTTCAATAATAATGATGATGTCAAATCGTACCTGGTTCAGTTTTTTGCTGATAAAAACCAAAAGTTTTATGAACGTGGAATTATGATGCTGCCTGAAAGATGGCAAAAGGTCATTGCTCAAAATGGGCAATACATTACAGAATAATGTTATTTCGTTCCATGAAAAAATTGTCTATTATTTTCTAAAAAAAAATTTACTTATTCTTTACTCTAAAAATGCAATTACTTAGTTGTCAACCTGATATTTATTTCTTTAAGGGGAGGTTCTCATGAAACTCGACCAGGAAACTCAACTGGTTTTTGTTTAATTTTTCGATAATTTATGCTATGTAGCATATGTTTATAAAGCAGTTTGGCCTATAACGATTGCATAAAAAAGTTATCGCATAAGAAAGGAACCCATCTTTTTCACAAAAAATTATGAGTATCTCATCAAGAGTATCTCACATCAATCTTTTTGAAATGCACGCCTGTATTCCCTACCATACTGTGGTAAGAATAGTTACCTCAGGTACCACCAGATGTCGCTAGAAGCACCGTGGCGTGTAAATAACGGACACCTAAAAACTCGAAAAATCGTTTACCATATCTTAAAACGCATTTTCTGAAAAAATATGTTTTCTAAACTTGTCTACACGATATCTCGAGAACTACTTTATGGATTGACTTGTTTTTTTTTTATTTTAAAGTAGATAACATTTATTGGATCCTATATCTAAATTCAGTTATATTGACTGGTTTTTTAATTTTTTTTTTTTTGTTTGTAACATTTTAAAGAGCAAAAAATGTAAAAAAGCGGCACTTAAAATTCAGATGTCCCTCATTTTTATAATTTTCGACTATGCGATTTAATGATTTTTTTTATGTTGAAGCTACATTTTGCTCATTTCGCCAAAGTAACCGGTTTGAAAGATTCACAAAAAATTCCTTCGAAAGTTTGTGAAAAGTTTTTTCAAATCGACGAATGAAATCGAAAATTATTTTTTTCAACTCCCGAGTTAAGCCGGGTATTCAGCTAGTATAATATAATTTATAAAATTTTTTTGGTATTTTTATTTCTGATGGCATTATCGTGCTGTGCGATGGAGGCCGTTTGGGTGCCAGTTTTTTTAACGTGATGTTTGACGGATTATTAACACTTCAAATTACACTTTTATTCACCAAAACAAATATTTTCCTACAGTTTAAGAATCAATAAATAACTGCAAAAAAACTCAAGGTGTACATTAACTTCCTTCTATGAAAAAAAAATCCGGAACATCACCATTGGCGTAGCTAGGATAGAGCTGGGGATGGGGCAGTTTCCCTCTCCCACAAACTTTAGTAGAATAAAAGTTTAGTATTAAATTAAGAAATGCAAAACATTTTTTTTCATAATTAAAAAGTATAGAATTTATTAATATTACTTAAAGCAAAATTTATTTTTTTGTTACGAACTTACGGCTGATACATTTTTTTATTTATTTATCAGTCACATGAAAAATAATTTGACCGTGCCCCCTCCTCCTCCTCCTCCTCCCCCCTGAGCAAAATCCTGGCTACGCCCATGAACATCACCGTGTTTTTCGAGCTCTAGATGAGAACCGGCCCTTATCAAATGAATAAATACTTGTGATAACGCCTCGAAAATCGGGCGTACTTCCCTACTTCGCTTTGAAAATCATACTTTCTCATTCACATTAGAGCGAGTTCGTGTCTTAAGTCTTTTTGCCATTTTTTTCAACTTTAAACGTATCTGCTAAGCGCCTACCACTTTTCAAAAATCTATAATAATTTTCTGCTTACCTACAACTCAAGGCCATTCTAATACTATATCAAGTGTTGCTGTAGCGTTTGTATATTTGCTGGAATAAGGGGACCCTTACAAGAATAAATAGAGTAAGTGCGGTAAATATGGCCCACCCTTAACTTTTTTGGAACTAAAAAAACGAGTTTAACTTAGATTCATATATATATTTTTTGTTAATAGCCTTAAAACTACTTTGGCTTCAGTCTTCATTAAAAAAGTAAATAAAAAACATAATAAAACTAGTAAGGAATGGAGCTTCGACAGGGTACCGAAGCTAAAATACCCCCCGCGGCAGTACTGAAGTATATCGTCTATAAAATTTGTCTATAAAACGTCTATAAAATTAGACGTCTATAAAATTTGTATATATAATCTGCAAAATATTAATATTATAATCTGCTTAATTTAAATTTACCCTTAGCTGCCACATAAAGTAATTTGTAAACAAAGTATAATGCTACACCCATTTTTCTAGTATAAGTATATGTATGGGTTGGAAAACGACGTAGGCGGAACTTGGGTACATACAGACACGATGTCATCCAGTTATATATATTTTCGAAAGTTTTTCAATTTCGATTAAGTCACTTTGTATTGAAGGTAGGCGTGGTTTTCATTCGATTTTGCCAAATATCAAAGATGTTAAATATAATGTGGCTTATGTTAAATATCAAAGTTTGTATGCAAAATTTCAAGACATTTCTGTAATTTTTGCAGATTTAAAAGCGATTTAACGTTTCAAATAAAGCCACTTTGTATGGGATGTAGGCGTGGTTTTCATCCGATTTGGCCAAATATCATAGTGATATTCTATATTATATATAAAAGCCCATGTGCAAAATTCCAAGACATTTCTGCAATTTGAGCAGATTTTTAAGGGATTTTACGGTTAATATGAAGCTACTTTGTATGGGAGGTAGGCGTGGTTTTTATCCGATTTTTCCAAATTTCATAGTCAGGATTTATATTGAAGACCAAAGCTTATATGCAAAATTTCAAGGCATTTCATTAATTTTTGTAATTTTGAAGAGAAAATTAAAAATTTCATAGTGAGGATTTATATTGAATATCAAAGCATACATATGAAGTTTCAAGGCATTTCATTAATGTTTGTGGATTTTGAAGAAATTTAACGGTTAAAATAAAGTCACTTTGTATGGGAGGTAGGCGTGGTTTTCATCCGATTTGGCTCATTCTCGAACATGATCTTTCTTTTTTAAAAAGAAGCTTATATTTTGAATTTCATTGCGATAGCCTTAAAATTACAGCTGTAATCGTGTCGACAGACGGACACACGGAAATCGACTCAGGAGGTGATGCTGATCAAAAATATATATACTTTTCAATACTTGCTACGCCTGCTTATTGGCGTTACAAACGGAATGACAAAGTTAATATACCCCTTACGCAGTATGCGTTAGGGTATAAAGATATGGATGAAAAATCAAAGCTACTTCAATATAGCACTTCTCAAAAAAGTGCGACAAATTTTGTCCACCTTGTGTTAAATATGAACTATGGTGGTCCCAATTAAACGCAAATTAGAAACAGCAAAACTCACATATAAAATATTGTTTTTCGTTGCCAGAACAGAGTTCATGTGCCCACATGGTGCATACAACGCATTAAACCTATGCTTATCCTCTCTTGTCATCAGAAAATAGGCTGGAGCAATAAATGCATTTGGCATCTTCCCGATTACTTCTATCAGGACTTGCATCCGATAAGTCATCTGGAGTGAAATTGTCTTCATCATCTGATGAAGTAGACTCTTCTGCGCGTTGATCTTTCTTCTGAAAAGTAAATTTCAAACAAAGCATTTTACTACGAATTTATTTGATATCCACCTTTTTTTCCAAAATGTTTTTTCTCCGGTTTTTTTTTCTAACTTCTGTGCTTTGATTCTTGCATTTTTTGACATCTTTTGCTTGCTTGTACGGTGATGATGAAATCACAATTGATTTCTTGGTCTTCGCCCTCGATTTGAAATTTTTTTAACTCGGACCGGAATAGGAGAAATTCCTTGAGGCAATATGTAAGAAGTTGACCGTATTCCAGTAGAAGTGGAGGGTTCTGAGGACCGAAGTTCTGTTTCATCGTAATTTTTTTCTAATTGCTCCATATCAGGTGAATCGGTAGGTAAATGTAAAGGATTTACATTGTGCATATTCTCAACCGTTGCATCAACTTCTTTCGCTGCCAGAAAATCATAATCGCTAAAGATTTGGCTATTAAAAGGGCAAATTCCAGTTGACGAAAATCCTTTAACAGCGATTTTTCCAGTTTGAATTTTCATATAAGATCGAGCGAAAAGTTCAATTATATTATTTACGACCCACAACACCTTATTTCCTCAGTCAAATATTTTTTTCAATGGCCCCATAAAAATTTTATTGAGAGATTGAATTTTGTGGCTTGAGTGCGAAGGAATCGAAAGAATGCGAACATGGTTACTTCTAGCCAAGTCAATAATTTCAGTGTTTCTCGTATAGCTTGTATGTCCGTCCAATATGAGCAATACAGGGGACGATGAAGGAGGTTTTACTATTGCAAGAAAGTGATTGAACCATTTAGTAAACAAATTTATTTGAACCCATCCGGAGTGATGATTTGCGTGAATTGATCCTGGCGGTGCACCTTTCATGAGAAGAGGGTTGTCCCTCTTCCTAGGTAAAATAAACATAGGTGGTACAAACGACCACCCAGCGCTCATACACAATATAGCAGTAATCAGAGATTCTCTTTCAGCTGAAGTATGTGATCCTAACTGCTTCTGACCTTTCAGGGATAATACCTGCGGCATTTTGGAAACAATTTACTTTTAGCTAAAATCGCCTTTTTTTATTTGTTTTTTTTTTTTTTAAATGTCTCATGTAGTTTAGAAGTTATAGGCGATTATAGTTGGGAAAATAGGTATAATAAGTATGAAAAGAAAAGATTTACCTATAAATAGGTAAATAGGTATAAGTATGAAAAGAAAGGTTATGTTCTCTTTTACTCTCTTCGAGATATTTGATTGAATAGCTGCTGACACGTGATTTTTTGATTGAATGGTCGATGCCGAGTAAAAGTGTTGTTGTAAGTAACAAGAAATGTTGATTACGCAACCCTGTAATTAATTGATGCAGGTCTTGAGCTCAATCAAAATTTTGATTTTTTCAATTGAAAATTTTGCGATGAAGTGTTGATAGTTCATTTCCGCTCTCGCAGAGAGTTCATCTTTATTTTCGCTGCGAAAACAACAACAAGTTTTGAATGATCCTTCAATTTGAATGACGTATAAAGAGTGTCATACCGAAATTATGGTTCAAACAAAAATCTGTAAAAAAGTTACTTCTTATTTTTAGAGAAAATTTATTTTTATGTTTTTACATGCTTAGATGTCCGTGCATGTTAGTTTTTTATTATATCCTTGGCTCATTACAAACTAATTAATGTTACGTTACTATTATGTTACTTAAGCTTTGTATAAATGCAATATAAAGCTTCTTTTCCATTCAATTAACAAATAATTGATTATTTTCAATCCTTACAGAGCGACGATCCGCTTGTCATTCGCACTTGTTATCCCGCCATGCGTCATGCCGAAGGTGATATCATACGCACCAGAGACTGTGTGCTGCTGAAGGCAAACGAGGAGGATAACGAATTGCCATATGTGGCTAAAGTTGCCCACATATGGGAGAATCCTGAGGATGGTGAGTTTATCAATGGTTTTGTTTGACCTACATAAACATCATCATTTCCAAGCAATTCAATCAATAATATATTTATTGTGGTTTTCTTTAGGTGAAATGATGATGTCATTGCTATGGTACTATAGACCTGAACATACAGAACAGGGTCGCCAGCAGAATGATAGTCCGGATGAGGTTTATGCATCGCGACATCGAGATCACAATTCAGTAGCGTGCATTGAGGATAAATGCTATGTGCTGACATTCAGCGAATATTGCAGGTAAGCGATAGAAGAGTCTTTTTAAGAAAATAACTATTATTTATAGAATGGGTTATCGCCAGAATGCGGAGAACGATTAAAATAAAATACTTCTCATGAATCGTTTCCTTCAAAAAAACTTATTTTCAATACTTCTCACGAACGATATATAAAGCGAAGCCAGCAGAGCTCAATCGTTCACTAGCAAACAATCGTAAAAAGTGAGTTTTGCACGAGTGAGAATATATTGCGCATATCAGAACTTATAACATTTTTAATCATTAGGGTGGACCCCTATTTTTAAAAAAATTAATTTAGAAGTCCAGCCAAGAATTAAAGAAAAACATGAATTCAAAATCTACGTATTAATTTTTTAATGAAATATTCTTAAACAGATAAAATAGAATTACATACTTTAACAATTTTAATTATATTACTTCATTAAACGGAACTTCAATAAGAATCGATCGCGATTTTCAGCCAATTTAATTCTTGCTTCTTCAAGCCAGTAAGCATGCAAAATTATTATTTCTCAGAAATACACACTATTCAGTTGTAATATTTCTACTTTTCTATACAAGTCATTATTTACACGGAGCCAATAAACGTATCAGTCTCACTGACCAATATACAAATTGTTTTCATTTGGCACTAGGCATGTTAACGGGATTGCATTTACACTATATTTCTCACTATATTCTTTGAACTCTGACATCAGATTCAATATCAGCGACCTCATACAAAAGGCACATTTGTAGAGTTCACCGTAGTGCCAAACAAAATGTATGTACCTCTGGCATTACAATCGAAATCAGCGACTTCCGATACTGCAAGGACATGTTGAAAGTGTACATACATTTTTAGGGTCCACCCTATTGTTAAACCAAATTGTTTGAATTCTGACATCAAATTTTAGGCACATGTACAAAAAGTGTTAAAAAAAACATTTTTGGGTCCACCCTTGAGTCACAAAAAATTTTTTTAATTCTGACATTCGATCTTAAAAAGAGCGACCCCCCATGCCAGCATATGTCTAAAGCGAAAAACAACATTTATATTGACCTCCTAGTGTCCAAAATAAATTTTCAGTGAACGTTTGAGATCGTTTAAAATACAATTGTTTTCATGATTCGTTCGGTGAAATATTCGCTCTCTCAGTATGTTTAAAGATCGCTCACTTTAAACAATGTTCAAATTGATTTTTGATTTTTTCAAACGATTATTACGTTCGTTGACATTGTTGTTGGTTTTGAAAAATTGTTGCTTTCAGTTTCTCATGAGAAGTATTTTTAAAATAAATTTCAATCGAAATATTTTTACAAATGATAAGAATTGTATTTTAATCGTTTGCGAACGATTTCTCCGCACCCTGGTTATCGCTAGAAAATAACTTGTATAATATATGAAATAGTTATATTTACAAAAACAGTATATGAGTGGCCGCTACACGGGGTAGAAGTGAAACCAGTACTAGTTCAAGATATGTCTTTTTTTCCATACAGCCAAGGGTGTCCACAGCGAGGAGAAGGGAGGAGAAGTTTCGTCTCATAGAATTCAGCAAAAAAAAAAAAATTATATTATTTTATTACATCATAATTATAAAAAAATTTGAGAATTTATAATCAATTCAGTCCAACAAAAAATTTTAATTTATATTTTTTAATTTTACAAGTTAGGGGCTATTCATAAATTACGTTACAGTTTTTTGCCAATTTTAGACCCCATCCCCCTCTCCCCTATGTCACACTTCGTCACAAAGCATTGACTCAATATGACGAAACACTTTGTCCAATTTGCTGGGTTTTTTTAACACTTTCATGTTCGCTTTGTACATAAAGTTTAACAGGTGTTTCCGATGACTGCTTTAGAGTAAGAATTCCCACTTCAGTTCAGCAAAAAAAACGTTACTTTAGCTACGTTTACTACTCTTACTTGCTCTCATTCTTTGTTTTTTGAAGCTGCTACACATGTTGAAGGTGTTTCAAATGCCTTTTATACCTTTGCTCGACTTACATAGTTTTAGCTGTCTTTTATCGGTTTGAAATCCGTTAATTTTATTAGGTGCGATCTTTTATTGATAAAAAAATTACTGCAATATTTGCAATACAATAAAATTAAAACTGAATTCAAAAATTGTGTCTAACATTTGTGTCGAAGTGTGATATGGTGGGCACGTCTGTAGTGTGTTATGCCATAACAAAATGTGCAAATTTTAAATTTTATTGAAATTTAATTTTATTGTAAATATTACTTTAATTTTTTTATCAATAAAAGAACGCACCTAATAAAATGAACGTACCACAAACGAAAAAAAAAGACAGCTAAAACTATTTTTAGACCGGGCGAAGGTATAACAGACATTTTAAAATGCCCTCAACAAGTGTAGCAGCTTCCATAAATAAAAATTAAGATTAAGTAAAAGCATCGAACGGAGCTAAGGTAACGTTTTTTTAATGAACTGAAGTGGAAATTCTTACTCCAAAGCAGTCATCGAAAACAGCTGATATTAATTCACGTTCAAAGCGAACACCAAAGTTATTTAAAAACAACTAAAACAAACGTAACGTAATTTTCACAATTCTCGAACATCGAAGTAATAACGTATAACTGGTTTGTGTTCTTGTTTACGTCAGAAAAGCTCTCGTTTATATTTCGTTCTGCTCACGTGGCAAAATTTTTCATCAAATTGTTGGTCAAGCACAATAGAGCTCGAAATTTCCATATGAAAAAATTTATAATAATACTCGTATAACGTGTTCTATGTTTTTTTCATAACAAACTGCTAAATTCTAAAAAAAAACCCAAAAAATTAAAAAGAAAAAAAAGTGTTTCGTTACGTCAGGCGGGAGGGGTAGTCAAGACTTTGTGACGAAGTGTTACATAGGGGGGAGAATGGTCTAAAATTGGTCTAAAATCTTACAGCCCCTTACAAACAAAATTCAAACTTCTAAAGGGTCCGCCAAATAACTTTTTTTTTTTTTTAAATGCAAAAAAAAAAACTACTGAATATTTTCTCAAATTTCTTTTTTTATTTGAATGTACAATCCTTCCGATTAATAATGGAAAACAATTTCATTCAAATGGCTGTCTCGGCTGACCATGCAGTAGCCTACACGATCGAATTTTTAAGCACATTATCGATTGTGTGCAGCTGTATTTCACCAATGGCTTCACGAATATTGTCCTTTAAAGCGTCAATTGTCTCTGGCTTGTCGGCGCAACTCTTATCTTTGAGGGCACCCCACAAATAATAGTCCAACGGTGTCAAATCGCAGCTCCGAGGTGGCCAAACGACATCAGCTCTGCGAGTGTAGCTCAAAACATCGAGTGTAGCTTCGGCTGTGTGGCATGTAGCTCCGTCCTGTTGAAACCAAATGTGGCCAATATCCTCCTCTTCAATTTTTGTGAACAAAAATTCGTTCATCATGGCCTGATAACGATGGCCATTGACTGTAACGGCCACTCCTTGCTCATTTTCGAAGAAAAATGCCCCAATTATGCCTCTGGACCAAAGTCCGCACCAAACAGTGACTCGTTTTGGGTGCATCGGCTTTTCAATGTATGCGTGCGGGTTTTCTATGCCCCAAATGTGACAATTTTGCTTGTTTACATACCCGCCAAGATCAAAATGAGCTTCATCTGAAAAGATGATTTTTTTGGCAAAATCGGCATCTTCTGTAAGTCGATCGCAGGCAATATTTCCCAGCTTTATTTAAGCGTATACACAACCATATTCGTTCAGCGGAAGAATAAAACTAATTATCTGTCAAATCAGACATGTGCTAAGTGTTACCATTCACGAAATAAGCACTAGTTGAAAAAAAAACGTTAGATGACGGACCCTTTATCATAAATATTCGTTGTTATAAAACACGTTAAAAATGCTTGCTAGGTTTCGTATAGACACAACTGTTTGTTGGGTAATTTTCTGAATTGTAAGAACACGTGTAAATGTTATCGGAAAATAAAATAAAATCATGTGATTGAAAATCAGTTAACTGAAACAGTTTTCAAGTGATCTGTAAAGTTTTTGTTGAAAAGCGAAGATTAGTATCTAAATTTACTTAAAAATACAAAAAAACATCTATTCAAAAGCCTGTCAAAATATTATTAAAATGACATTGCACTGATGTGGAACGACTCCTCGTCCAGAGCTAAGCAAAGAGGATCAGAGTCAACACGTGTTACCTTAGAAAGATCTCTGAAAGTTATATTTAATGCAATATCACCTTCAAAACCTTAACTTAAAAGAGAAAAATCATGAAAAACAACGGCGCAGCAGGACGACTGCATCAAATTTTGTTCATTCGTGATCCATCCAAGTCTGTAGAAGCAATTTGGGGTGAGCTAAGCTTTTGAATTTCTGCTCGAACTATAAGGCAACAACTGGCGCAGAAAAAAATGTTTCGTAGAATTATGCGAAAGGTTCCCCGGAAAGAAAAAATTGCATTGATTTAACAAAATCGTACAACGAATGGGTCAGTCCAGAAAATGCCAAAAAATGGCAGAAAGTGGCGTTGGTTCGATGAAACAAAAATAAATTTATTTGGAAGTAATGGTAACTCATGGGTTCGAAGACCGAAGAATGCAGAATATAATTCAAATTACACCACAAAGACGTTCAAGCATCATGGTGTGGTAGTTGGGCCTCTTTACTGGATAAAACAAACCATGAATAAAAATTTATATCTTAAAATACTCAGGGACGTTATGCACCCAATTACAGAGCGGGAAATGCCACTTAAGTGGTAATTTCAACACAATAGCGACCCTAAACACACCGCTGTTGTTGTCAAAGTTTGATTAAACCAAAATAACATCAATATAATGACATGACTAGCACAGTCACTGGATTTAACATATATCCAATGGAAAACTTATGAAAGATTATAAAAAAAAAATAAAGAAGCTGTCAAATTAAAAAAAAAAAAAGACGAATCTTCGGGAAAAAATCCAGAATACGAGTACTTTATATGCCATACCTCAGAGCATTTGTCAGACATTAGTAGAGTCCATGCCGCGGAAATGTGAAGTTGCCTTGGAAAATAGAGGCTATTCTAGAAAATACTAAAAGTATAAAAAGATTTCACAATGTTTTGATGTTTTGACTCTATATCATTGTTTTTACTTATTATCAAGGCTTTTTAATTTTTTTTTTAATTAAATTTTTTTTTATTTAGTTCTATACGTATAATAAAGCAAATAAAGCGAAATATTTGTTTGTATTCATGGGCATAGCGATGGTGGTGGTGGCAGTTCCTCCCCCCCTGAACATAAGAAAATAAAAATTTTTGTATCCAATTCAGAAATTCAAAACATTTTTTCTTATAATTAAAAAGCATGGGATTTATTACTTTTTATTAAAGCTTAATTTATTTTTAACCGACTTCATTTGTTACAAACTTACAGCTAACACATTTTGTATATATTTATCAATCACATGAAAAAAATAATTTGTTCCCCCCTGAACAAAATCCTGGCTACGCCTATGTTTGTATTCGTATATTATTACGGTATTTTTTATATTTGAAATTATCATGAGCAAGTGATTCTATTTTATTTTCCGACACTGTATATCAAAATTAAATATGTAACTTTTACATTTATAAACATAGTACGATAGTCAATAGTTAAAAAAATAGAGTTGCGATGCACATGAATATAGAAAAGTATAGGTCATCAATATTGAGTTTTTATAATCAATCAGATTTAAGTTTTTGGAAACTTCTTTTTCTTAATCTACACAGAAAATAAAAGAATTTATTTATTATCTAAACTAGTTTAGGTAATGTGAAATTTTCTATTTCAACTTTTATACTTTCACAGTTAAGCAAACAATCATGCATTAAGTTATTCACCTAATTAAAAATATTGAATTCTTCTTAAATTTTGTTTATAAAATCACCTAATTTTTTTATTAATTTTTACCTAAAAAGCTTTCAGTCAAATATAAACAAAATTATAATTTTATATTACAAATCTATTCTAAACATAACAATTTACACACGTAGTATTCTACTCCATTAAGTAAAATCACTATTAAAATTATTCAATAACGATATGGTTCCCTGTAGGAAAATCAACTAATTTAAAAGTAGTTGAAAAAGTAGTTTTTTGTGAACCACAACTAGTTGAAATTCTGACTTTTTCCATAGAACGAACTAACATATTTTGTATGGTGATGTCCGCTAAATAAGTCAATTGACTTTCGTCTGCATATATTTTCAACTACTTGTTAAACTAGTAAAATTTAAATTATTTTTTAACTACTTTAAAATAAATCAATTGAAAACTAGTTCATATTCCACTTACTGAAGATGAATTTAAAAGCATAAAAAAAATTAAATAAAAAAGTCTTTTGAAAAAAAGTTTGAAAGAAAGTCTGTTTTGAAAAATATATACATAAACTCATTACGTGAATGCATAAGGCATCGTAAAAAATTAAATAAAAAAAGTCTATTTAGAATTGAAGTGGACTAGTTTATTTTAAACTAGTTTTATAATTAGTTGCTTTTAAAAACAAGTTAGTTTGTTCCTATAGGGTATGTACATATGTATATTATATTAAGAGCTTACTGAAGTATTGGTATTTATTCTCTGTATGGTAGGTCCAGAACATGCAACAGCTTAAGTCTTCTTGTCTCTTCAGAGTCGTCCAGCAAACATATCGCAGTAACATTGGGGTGGTTGTTTCTTCAATAACTAAAGGCATGCTTAGATCGTTACGATTTGTAAATTTAGACACAAACCAAGCAGCATCAAGTAGCAGCCTTAATGTTTTGATTGGAACCCTTGCAGAACTTGCAGAATAGTGCCTTGCAGAACTATTCCACAAGTGCACGTAGGTTTAATAATGGTTTTGTAAATTCTTATATTGTTGTCCAAACTTCGTTGAGATTTATGTCCTAACAACCAGTAAAGCTTTTTGGTTTTATTGTTGACTTGCTGCCTTTTTTTTCCTGATTTTTTCTTTCCAGGTCAGTCGTCTATCTAGATGCAATCCAACATATTTAATGGAATTACTGGATGGAATTGTAGTTTCATTGATCTTGACAGGTGTGCAGTCGCCTTTTCGTAGTGTAAAATTTATATGTTTCAATTTGTTGGAACAAATTTTTATATTACATCTGTTAAACAAGTTCTGAAGACTTCAAAGTTTATGTTGCATCAACTGCGATGCTTTCAATAAAAATTCAGATGAGGCCAATATTGCAATGTCATCAGCATATGTAGCAACTAAAACGTTACTACAAGTTGCATATATGACGTGAATAAGGTGCATAAAACAGGACCTAAGATACTTCCTTGAGGCACTCCTGAGCAAATTTTAGTTATTTCTGAAACCTGATGACCATCATTAACGACAAATGTCCGGTGAGATAAATACGACTTCATACTTAAATAGAGCGGAGTGAACAAAAGTTGCTTAAGTTTATATAACAGTGCGGTGTGCTATTCCCTATAGAAAGATTGATGAACATCTAAAAATACTACCGAACAGTATTTCTTGTTCTCCAAAGCGTCTCTTACAAAGTGAACATTTGTGCCATTGTTCTGGTGTACCTGACTTGTACCTGAACACAAATTAATGTTCAGGTAAGATGTGGTTATTCACAATCTTTAGTAACATTCTTTTCAAAAATACTATTTCAAATATTTTTGAAAAAACCGCAAAAAAACTCATTGTAAATAGGTCTATAAGAAGCAATTTCGTTTTCGGGCATACCATTTTTAGGAACCATGATTATTTTGGCACATTTCTACTGAGTTGAAATTGGTTAGAATTGTGTTATAAATGTAGTTTAAGAACAAAATACCTGTTTTTGAAATTTATTTAATAATCTTTGCAATTATGTCATCGTAGCCTGGAGGCTTATTTTTGTTGAAGATGATTTAGTCATAATAATTAACCACTTTTTGTATAGTTTAAATAATGCAATGTCTTCATCTTTTTCCAAATGTTTAAAATTAATAATATGAAGGTAATACTTATTTTTTATCAAACTTTTTAGTGTTCTTATTGTATGCTATTATTATAAACTGTTTTAATCACTTCGTCTTATATAAGCTCAGAATAACTCGGTGTTTATTTGTCAACATTATTAATGAAATGTTAAATTTTTTTAATTAATTAATTTTAAATTTATTTAATATTTAAAAATTATAATTTAAAATAATAAAATTTTACAATTACATTAAAAACTTATTTCGATTGGTGTATCAATCTAAATAATTGGATAATTTGACTACAAAAATTTCCTTCCTTTCCTTAGTTTCCTTACCTACTTTAAAGTTGCAAAATTATCTAAGAAATTGGATCAATTTTCTAAAATAAGAAGTAGGTTTACCTGCTCTGAAGTTGATAATATATCAAAATAATTAGATAATTTTTCAAAAATATGTAAATACCGTTCCTAATGTTAAGGGAGAAAGCAATCTAAATAATTAGACAAATTTTCTAAAATAAGTAGTTGCTTTTCCTACTCCGAAGTTGGTTAACTAACAAAATATATAGTTAATTCTTCTAAAATATGTAGGTGCCGTTTCCACTCTTAAGTGGGAACGCAATCTAAATAAGTATATATTTTTTCTACACTTAGTGGATGGCTTAACAACTCTGAAGTCGACAGAGTTAAAAAAAAAGATAATTCTTCTTATTAATTATGTGACTTATCTATTTCATGGCTGAAAGTACACCTAAATATTTAGATGCTTTATTTTCTCGCGCAGTTAGACTACCTAAAACAATTATAATACAATAACATTTAGAAATTTGTAGCGCACCTAAACAAATTCGTTGACTGAAAATCACCGTATTACTTTAGCTGAATTTTATACATTTTTAGGTAAAAGTTCTACTCTTTTTGTTCTGTGTATATATAAAAAACAAAGTCGTGAAATAATTATGTTACTAATTCCATAACTCAAAAACGAAGCGTCTGATTTGCTTGGAAATTTTTTTTTTTTTGTTGAGTTTTCTGCGCTATCCCATTTTACATAAGTTTGATAAATTTTGCTACACCCCCTTTTACCGTTTACAAATCAATGAAAATGCCATATTTCAAACGAGATTTCTGTCGTTTTAGACTTTTATTTTGTAATTTAGTTCGTATGGTTATTGTCGGCAACTGTACTAAAAATGGGCGTGGTCAAACTATAGACTCGCCCATTTTTTCAGAAATCATTAAATTGACTGCTAGGCCGATTGAAAGTCTATATTTTAGCATGCATAAATAGTGTCAGGTGGAAATAGTTCATATTTCTAATTCAAGTGTGAAATCTATCCATTTTAATGAACCCGGTAGGTGGCGCTGCGATCGATTAACATGAAATTTTTATTGAAATTGCTGAAACATTGAAAACAGGCCTTTTCGGGTACGATGAGTGTTGATGACATATCTATTCTGTTCTATTTTTAAGACCAGAGGTCGCTGTAGTACAAATATTTTTAAAAAACCATTACAAAACTTAGCCGCTCATTCGAAATTCATGAAAATTTATATATGTAGGTTTTCGTGTATGGTGACTATTTTGGATTTATCTATTCTGTTCTATCACTAGAGGGTACTGTAGTACAAATCTCTTAAGAGATCGTGAGAAACTACAAAACCGCTCATTTTCGAGTACGGCAATTATTTTGATGCTATCTATTTTGGACTATCTCGAAAGCCAGAGAGCGTTGTTGTACAAATACTAAAAAACAAACAAAAATTTTTCGGTTCGGTGGCGATTCACTTTAATACTTTATTTTAGTTAATATTTACACCATGGTATTGATATTTGTCATAGAGTGAGTAGGTTATTTTTCAAGCACCCGGAAAATAGTGGGTGCGGGCCCAAATTCTATCAGGTTTAAAATTCATAATTCGACTATGCCTTAAACATTTGAAATATCCTTTGTAAATTAATTAAAATTCAAATCGCAAACAGTCCCGTACCACGTTCCACACATTTTACTCGCCCTAAATGCTACACATCCCCGGTCGGCGCCGTGTATTCCAGCTAGTATATATATATAGATTTAAGTTCTGATATTTTAAAATATCAATTGTTTAACTAACAGTTTTTCTTCCGTTTCTTTACAGATATCGTCGCCGATTGCGTGCCGCCGAAGAAGATATCGAAGATGTTTCCATGGTGCCGAAGAGACCGAATTTTTATAGTCTACGCACAGTGCCTGAGAACACGAATCCGGAACTTGTCATGTTCTGTCGGCGTGCGTATGAATTTCGCACAAAAAAACTACTGAAGATGCCAAATAAGCAGGATTACTTCGTTGTAACGTCCTAAAAAGGAACTACAACACAAATACACGCACACCCACACACATACAAACATACACATGCAGTATAAGAGTAGAACTGATTGTAGTAGATGCAGGCAAACATAACCTATACATATGCTAAAATTACAGGAGTGTAGCTCTTAAACATAAAAACAAAAAAAAAACTTAAAAACTGACAGAAACAAAAAAAAAACAAAAATAGTATTTCAACTAAGAGGGAATAAAAAAAAAATGGAAATTTTAAGGCCTTCATTTAAAAAATACATAAGTTCAAAACATTTACAGTTTTATGAAATTTCGCCTAGTTTTTAAATAATTAACTACGTAATAATTTTTTTTTTATAATTGCACATTAAATTTAGAAACTGCAAAAATTTATTTTGTAACCAGAGTTGTATAATTTTCTTTTATTTTAGATATTTTCAAAAATTTTAAAATAAAAATCAAGAAACAAGAAAGGTAACTATTTTAGACTTAAAAACAAAAAAAAAAAAGATTAAGTTTAGTTTAAGTAAAGAAAACAAATATAGAAATTTACAAAAACAAAAAATCACATAAATACTTTAGGGCGCAAAAACTAGTAAAATGACAAAAATTACGCAAAGTTAAGTAAACCATAAGCAAAACAAACAAATAAGGAGACAAAAACATTTTTAGATACACAAAAACAAAAAAAAAAAATAAAAAAAACAACATTAATATGAAATATTAAAAAACTTAGCTATAATTTACAATAGAAATTAAAGTGGAAGACCAAAATTTTTTTTCGCAAAATGAAAATCAAAATTTAAATTACGTAAATAATATAACTATATAAATTATACACAAAAAAAAACAACAACAACAACAACATATACAATAACAACATATTTTAACTAAGAAGCAAAAATAGAAACTAAATAATTTTTTTTTTTAATAAAATGCTAGAATTTATTTAAGGCATACTTAGAAATTTAAATTCTTAAAAGCTTTTTGAAATTTTTGCTTGAGGTTTTTTTAACAAAACAAAAAAAAGCTTGTTTATAAATAAATTGCATATTTAAACTCTCTAGCTCTGTCGCGAACTCTCTATAAATTGCTTAAAGTTGTTAAAATTTTTTATTTTTTTTTTTTTTATATATATATCATTTATGTCAGCAGAAACTGTTGTTATATTTTATTTGCTTAATCCTTACATTTTGTTGTTTATTTAATTAAATTTATTTTCCTTAGTTTCTTAAGTTATAGAGCTGAAAATATTTTTTGTAAATTTTTTTAATGCTTAATATATTTAAATGTTATAATTTTTGTTTATATTAATCTTAAAATGCTAATTTGAATTAAATTAATATAATAAAATGAAACATTCTTGTTGCTGAATTTATTTTTTTTTTTTTTTTGTCGTATTTTTATTAAGTTTTAGCTGTTTTCTTATTGTTTTAATTTTCATCTTTTGAAATAAAATTTCTTTATTATATAAATTTATATACATATATAAATAATTAAATTAATTTTAAGTTTATAACTTTTTTGTAAATAATTCTTTTGTTTTTTTTTTTTAATTTCACATTAAACCAAATACACACACATTTACAGAAGAAATTACTTTGAATTTGTTTAATTTTTAAGAAAAACTGCCTGTTTTCTAAACATTGCAATCCGAGGAATTTGAGTTTTGGTTTTGTAACTTTGTTAACAAGATATTTGAGGTCTGTATTAACGAATCTGACATCCAATTTTATCCAGCACAATCAATTTTCTCCAAAAATTGATATTCAGATACACTTGCATTTAAATATTAAAACTTTGTTATATTACATGTGCTGCAATTCGTAAAACTAGTCGTAAACTAGACATAAGCGGAAACTTAAAATTTTTATTATTAACTTTTACTTAAAGCACATTAGTGAACTTCTCAAACAAAATGGCATCAAGCTTGTTTGAAACGAACCTTTACATCAAACATGCGATTAGTTTTGTTTGTTTTTCACCATAACTTTGTTATAGATATCAGATAACGATGATATCTTTTTAACTAATTTTATATAATGCGAAATTTTTGGAGCCACTCCTTCATTTGTTTTTTTTTTTTTTTTTTGGTTTTCATTTATGCTGGTCATGCTGTCTCTATGGAATTTCACTAAGAACGAAGTTTACGTTCAAATTATATTACACGTTTGGAAAACAACCCTTGTTTGACGGAGAAAATCAAAACCTTTTTCCCACAGTTCAACAGGTTTGACGAACTGTCGAAGTGCTTCATAACTATCGAACTGGTTTGAACACACATGGCCGCCGTGTGGCCAACCAGTGCGCTGATGTGTAAGCTGCTTTACATTTTTCCGCCTTGCTCGTATTTTCCATAAAAAAATCTCTAAAACTACTTTTAAAAAAGCCATAACTCAAAGTTAGCTTTATGGGCTTAAGCTACTTTAATATATTAACTCAAAATATAATCAGTTTGTTTTCTAAACTTTTTATAATTATTTATTAAACTTTCATCGTTATGCACACGACGCTACTATCACAGGGCGCAACAAATTAATTTAAGTGATAAAGTCCGCCTTAATTTTGGTCGGCTCTGAGCACATACAGTGTTGGTCAAGAAATTAGCACAAACTTCATTTATTTAAACAACTGATTTTTGTTAAAAATATTAAAATGGAATCTTAAAAACAAAGAGATGATGTAAATAAAAAATTTAGTTTTGAATGTTTTGCCATATTAATACAAAACTGTTTGTTTATTTTTTTGTGGCCATCATATTAGCAAATTTCAATTAAAAAGTTTTTGCTAAAGATTTTGTCGTTCGGAGTCGGAATAAAACTTGTAGGTCCTGCTGTCGATCCTTTGCAATTAAACATTTCACAACGCGCACAATACAATTGATCATAAGAAGCTCGGTTCAAGTCCTTTCAGGGGCTGAAAAAGCCATTTTGTTTTTTTTTTTTAAAGAAAAGATTTCGTTGCATATATTTTTTCAATATTTGGTAGGGAATCCCTTTTGGCGTGTGACTGCTTCAAATCACCGTACCAAATTTTCAACCAAAGTTTGACATCGGCCCTGAGGAACGGAATTTCAAGCGTCTTGTGTGGCGTTCCAAAGTTCATTTAAATTTCGCGTTTTTTTTCATTCATCGGACAGTGTGTAGGTCATGGCAAAATATTTATTTGGTGATCACTAAGATACTGTTTCACAAACCGTGAAGTGTGTTTAGGATCGTTGCCATGCATGAAAGTGCACCTTAAAGGTAGATTTTCATTAGCAAATGGTTCCATATGGTGTTCCAAAATGTTTTTGTATATATGCTGATCCATTTTTGCATCGATCTTTATAACTGATCCTACGCCTCTCCAGGAAAAATTAGCCCAATCCATGACGTTCCAACCACCTTGTTTTATTGTTTTCATTGTATATCGCGGATTAAGCTAGTTTTTGGCTCGGCGCCATACATGTCACTTCCCATCAGACCCGAATCGATTAGATTTCGACTCATCAATCCATAAAACCATTTTTCCAAAATGACTATGGCTTGATTATAAACATTTTAGCGAAATTTAGTCTAGCTTTAAATGAGTTTCGTTTAGTCTTCTTTAGATGGTCTTATACAGATAGGTGATACTGATTGACGCTTTTCTGAATATCAGCGGATGTAGTAATGGAATTTGTCTTCGCTTCCATTGCTTTTAGTCTATCCAGAGCAGCACTTGTTTTTCTGGAAGTGTTATTTTTTTTTACAGATTCGGTGATTGTGTGGTGTTGATAGTACTGAATTGCAGTGTATACTAGTTTTCTGGAGCATCCTATATCATTCGCAATTTGATTTATAGTTTTTCCATTATTGTACATGCCAGTGATAATTTTTCTTAGTTGTGGAGTGCATGACTCCTTTCAACCCATCTAGTGACTTTTTTTTATTAAATTTTTGTTAACTAAAGTAGAAAAATATCAGCAAACTTTGTTTTTATGTATATTTTCTCAACTTTTCCAAAAAAAAATTATAAAATATATATTTTAGTCCTTGACCAGCTTGTTTAAGTGATTGTAAAGAACTATGTTAAAAAAAACAGCGCATGGCTTAACGGTTCTCTTCCATGAAATGCAAGAACTTGTTATTGAGGTTTAAAAAACAACAACAATAATCAAACTAACAGACGTGTAAAAATTGTGAAAATAAACGATGCGGTTGATATTATCTGGGAAGTGCTTTGGCAATCGAACAATGACATAAATTGCAGCAATATTTGAAGAATGGGACAGTTTAAAAAACTGCATTATCGCCAGCGCCTTAGATAAATTCCAAAAATGTAAGACAAAAGCCTAAAATATATGGCATAGCGCAAATAGCTTCGATCCCCACTTGAGTCGTTTGGCCGGCATGTATACACGAATTAGATTGCCTTGCATTTTCGTAGGACACATTTGCTCGTCAACACTGAGACGCTAACGCATTGAAGTCCAATTGAATCTTCCATTGAACTATGTGATCACAGATCTTACTTTGAACAATCGATCGTAGCCAAGTGCATATTTCTCAAAAGCCAAGAAATTATTATTGAAATGCAGATTACTTCGTAGCTCTTCGAATCGATGGCGAGTCATTGGGTCTAATGCATAAAAATAAGATAGTTCAAGGAGATTGATTTGTTGAGATCAGACTCAAGCAGTGAGAATTTTCTCAGACTCAGAATTGTATGCATAAAAATTAGATTAAGCTCATAACAAATTACTCAACATAAATGAGATCGATCTCAACGCTCTCGTTGAATTTGTACGGCAACTTGCAAGTTCTTTTACTTATTTCTTTACTTAAATAGAAATAGACCCAATTACTAATTGGGTCATATTGTATTTTTCTATATAGACGCTTAAAAAATTGGCTTGGTAGAAAAATATCGCGAATTCAGCAAAAAAATATAATGGTCAATATTTGCGTTTGAAAAAAAGAAAACTTAAATATGCTTGTTCTGCAACAAATTTAAGACAAAATAATGAAGTTACTCTTATATTTGCTTTGTATGTATTGGATTGATAAATAACAAATATACTCACAAATGCTAGTTTTTGGGTCAAATATTCCCAAAAATATTCCAACAAACTGTTTACTCTTTGTTAAGCTACCAGCTATTGCACTGAGAAATGACGGTGCGAAATAAGAAAATAATTGGCGAAGTAGTTTTGGAGGCATAAGGGAGGGCATGGTTCTCAAAACTTGTTTTAGATTTTTTTTTTCCAATATAACAAAAACTTCTTTAAGATCAATAAGGATATTAATTTAAAATTCGTTTTTAAATCAAAAAACCAATTCCTGAACTTTGTTAGGATAGAAATATATGAACCAACCCCTTGAAAATGATATAATATCTTTTAAATAGAATCGATATTAGATAATAAATTTTTTCCAGGATCATCGATTTATATGGGACTTTTTCTCTAAAGTATTCGGCAATCTTCGCTACTTACAAAATAGCAAGTTAACTTTATTAGGTGACTCAACATTTAACGAAAAAGTTCACAGATAAGCGAGCTGCATCTCAGGATTATGCATATCGTTTTGCAGACTTACTCACTAAGAGCTTTCGTTTTAAGAAGTTTCTCAGGCCTTGAGATTCATCTCAATAAACGAAATCATACTAACGAGCAAGAGCTTTTGACAACAAACTATGCTTATGACAACAAGTAATTGCTTAAAAAATCAAGTAAAAAGCAATTTCTCACTGTTATGCATGAGGCCCACTATTTATCGTACAGGCTCTAAACAATATTTTCCCCAAAATGCACGAACATTCGGAAAGCAAAAAACCGACATAAAAAACAAAATACCACAGAATTTGCGTAACTTCATGCATCAGTTTTGAATTTGATTGAAATATCCTTTTGTCCCGCGTATAAATTCGTTTGATCAACCAAAAACTGAAGGAAAGAGAATGACTGAATGTGAACATTCGTGAAATCATATGTTTTTCGAAAATACCTCAACAAACTTGTCTGTCAAAAAAAATAATTGAAACATGCATATGGTGTTTTCAAAACGTTTAAATGACCCCGGAAAAGCAGTTTATTGATAAGTAGCTGGAGGTTCTGCTCTTTCCAAATAATTGATTTCAATTCAGGCCAATAATTTGTTATTTCGCTTGCAATTGCAACGAATATGCCACATGATGAACCAGCTGGGACATTCTCTTCTTCTTTCAACTCAATAAGTATTTTGTTTTGTAAACCTAAAGGGAAAACTCATGCACATTCAACAGTGAATGCCCATGTCCGCCTTGAGACGGCCTAAGACAAACGGTTTTTTGAACGCCTTCCATTTTGTTTTATATCGATCGTTTTTATATCGATCAGCGGAACCTCGCTTAGAAGGAGACTTGAGCATTATAGGGTTAATTACAATGCCAATCCTGGGGCATTGGACAACAAAAAGGATCCCTTAGTCCTGAATTATTAGTTTTTTATTTAATGTCATATATTTTTTTTTTAATATCCACATTTTTCTTTAAAAAATATCGTTTTATAGCTTTTTCTATTAGATAAAGTCAGATCACAATATAATGTTCCACACTCCCTAATTTTTAAAATACAACCGAACAAATACAAACAATAATTAACTTAAAAAATACGCAATCTTAAATTTTTTAATCCTACTCGTTGCCAACCAAATTATTAATTTAGTCCCGTTTAGTTAGTTGGTAAGCATCCTTATTTTTCCTTTAAACCTTAAAATTTTTGAGAAGAATATTTTCTTGTTAATAAAGAAGATATTTTTTTAAAATTGCAATAACAACACAATACTTATGTTTATAAAAGGCTTACTACAAAGCTATGACAAAGTGGTTACGCAGAAATATTCGAGTAAAATCTTTTGTAAAATATTAGTAGTTATTATAAATACATTAATTTCATTTTATATATCTTTTCTGTTTATTAATGAATTGTTTCAACCCTATAATTTTGCCGCTCGAGGGCAGTTGCCCACCCTTTTTACCCGCCTAATGCGGCCTTGGTCACACCGTGTAATTATTCCCTTCTGCGAATAGTTATCATTCAAGTTTGAGCAAAAAAAAAAGCAAAAATATACTTGAAATCATGGTATAATGATTAACAAGGTAGGAGTGACAGTTCTGTTGGTGATTTGGAGTTGTCAAAAACACATTGAAAAGAGAAAACGAAGAAGCAGCAAAACAGATGACATGTTAAACTTTGTATTGATTTGACAACTCCCGATCGCCGCTCGTGAGAAAAAAGGTAGTTGTCAAGGCTACCTTGTAAATTATTGTATCATGCTTGAAATTATCTGAATTTTATCAAATTTCTCACAAGAAATTACGATTCGTAACCTTTTCTCAAATCACTTTCAAATCAGTGTTTTGACTTGAACTTAAAGAAACTTTCAATCTGACGCTTAAAGAGCCAGAAAGATTAGCTTAATAAAGCTTCCTTGAACTGATTTTCGTAGGCACAAGGAAAAAGTTATCATTATGTTTTCACTTATAGTAAAAATAAAAATCAGTCAGTTTTTTTGTCAATAATAAAATTCAATCTTTATCAATATTTGAATCAATTTTATCAATATTCTTTATCAATATTGAATATAATATATTCAATCTTTATCAATATTTAAAAATAAAAATTCTTACCTATATATTTTTAGCTTTGTATTTTCTCAATCAAAATTTCAAAAAATCATTGAACGATATAATTTTGATTTATTTAAAAAATAATAGAAATCCGAAAAGAATTTAATGTTTATATTTCAAGCATCCATTGTAAAGCATAAATTGCACAAGTCGCTAGCAGCACAGGGTGCAGCAAAGTTTATTTTAGTAATAAAGTCAGCCAGAATTATGACTAGCTCTGTAGCAGGATTCCCAAACAGTTAACGATAATCATAGTTGTCGTTATCAGTCATTGTGCATGCACTGTTTCATAGTAAATGACAGTTTTCGCTAGTTAACTACAGCTACAAACGTCGTTAAGGCGTTTGGGAATCCCGCAACTGAAGAAAACAAACGTAAATTAAAACCACAGACGATAAATGTTGTTAGCCCTAGAAAGATAACCTACGTCATAACGATATATGCTTTAACATGTTTTGTACTATCTCTTTATATAGGATTATCTTTCTAGGGTTAAAGAAGGGAAAAAAAATATATCTTCTATCATTTAAATTTCTAAAGAATTCACTTCAGCACTTAAGGCAGGTCAAATCTATAAGCGGATCTTTTGTATCCTCTACTGTATCCACTATTTAAGAAGAAGTCCTATTTAAGAATATCCACTATTTAAGAAGTGAGAAGAATTTGGGTGCAAAAGCCACAAAGAACTTCATTTTTACAACTCTGATTTAACTTTATGTCCGTTGAAGACTGAACTTCTAAAGTTTTTTTTTCATAATCCTCCTAACTACACATTTTTCCACTCAATATTTTGGAAAGAATATTGTTACTTGAAAAATTTAAGGGTAGCTCATATGAATGTGAATTTGATTAATAAAAATTTTGATAGTGTTCTCAAGTTTACATTCGTCATCTTGCATAGAGAAATTACCAAATTCAGGAGCTGGGCATCCGACTGTAAATGAGAGGGTCAAGAACCAAAACTCTTTTCAAAAAGGTTACTCTTGTACTGGATCCATATTAAAATTTATTCTGATATGATACGTTTTTTCCTATCGCCTCACTTGCATTCAATTTTTCATCTGAGGACTCCTAGGTCAAATTCAAAATTTTGTCTTACAATTTCGCAAAAATAAATTTTTTTTTTCTAATCTTTGATATTCGACTTCAATTTTTATATCAACTAATTATTATGGCATCAAATATTTGCATAACTTTATTAAAACTTATTTATATAGTTGTGACATTTGATTTATAAATTATAAAAAAATGTCTTTAAAATAAAACTTGTTGATTGTGGAACTAAGAAATATTTTATAGCATTTCTTTTGCAAAAAAGACTATTCAAGTGAAATTGTATTTGGTTAGTTTGTGCAATTTAGCCATGCAATTTGGGATTTCTTTTAAATTCGAAAAAGGAAAACATTTTTAATATTATATTTAATTAGCTTAGGCAAGCTCAGATCATTCTTTGTTAAGTTTTCTATGTATTTAACGAATAACTTAAACCTTGTTTTAAAATTATAACCCCATTCAATTTAAAAGTTTGTATATTTTTCTTTTCTCTTATACTATTATTTTTTTTTTATAATATATTTTCTACTCTTCCTTTTTTTCATCTACATATATTAATAAAAAACATGGGATTTACTATATAGAATAAAAAACTAGGTAAAACTTATAAACTATATAAAGTAGTCATATATCAAAACATATACAACATTGAAATTAAAAAAAAAAAACCTAACAACACATATACAATGACAAAAAATATCTACTTTGGAATATGAAGTTATAACCACAAAGATTATTGTCTTTGGTGTCAAAAACAACAACAAAAAACTAGTAGCAGAAATATGTTATAAAGTCAAGTTTAAATATAAGTATAAAATACTGAGGTAAGAAAACATAAAAACTGTTATAGAATATTAAAACATTACCTTCAAATTATAAGCAACATGAACGACAGCAAAAAATATATCATTAAAAACCGAGAGTATACCGAAGTATAAAAATTAGGGCTCAAAATTTTTAACATCTTTGTATGAGTCTTTATTTGAGTCAATGAGTTTTTGGTACTGTTTAAGAAAGTTTGCATTATTTAACGCAGCAAAATTAAAACAGTACCTTAATTTCAAAAAACCACTTTGAAAGTTTTTGCAAAACTAAAAAAAAAATCCTAAACGTAAACAACAGACAGGAACATCTATCAATTCAATTAAAGTTATATGTAAAAAAAAGAATAATTAAAATAAAGCATAAATAATTGAAATTACTTATATTTCTATAATAATGTGAAATTCCACATTCATACATACACATATATATATAATTACACGTATATACATACAAACACAAAAGTGTCATAAAAGCAACAATAAAACAACAACATTTATAGAATGGCCTCAATAACGTTAAAAATCTTAAAGAAAATATATATAAATATCATTATTTATTTCAAATTCTATATGGAACAGTTGAATTCTTTTAAATATATTTCTGTTTAAATGAATGAGCAGAATAACAATAAATATATTTGTTATGCTTACATCCAATTATAAATTAAAGTGAACATTGTTGAGTTATATCGTATGATTCAACTATTTCATTTTCATTGCTGCATCATCGTAGCTATCATAAGTGTTGCGTAAATGATTCAATTTTTTGTGTAAATTTCCAAAATTTATTTAAACAATGCATTACGTGAACAACCACAAACATATATAAAATTATAAATAAATCAAACAAATAAAAAAAATATATATATATTATTTATTAGTGAAAAGAAGCAATGATTTGTTTAATTTTCAAATGTGACACCGCCTGTAAGTATGATTTTTTTAAAATATTTCCAATTTAAGAGGTAATCCTCTCTTGCAGCGCAAAAAATTGGTCATTATCATGATTTTTTTTTTTAAACTACCAAACTTTTTTAAACGATCAATATATCCTCCCATACCTCCAGTCCAATTCCTCCTAATTTTCTAGACTATGAACTAATCTTTGTACCAAAGAATTTATTTCCAAAACTTTATTGAAGTCGACAAGTCGAGGTTGTCGACTCTTTAGTTCGATTAAAGTTTAAGTGCTACGCCCCTGTCTTATCTTGCCCACCAAAGACTAAAGACTGCGAATAACACTAAAGCATATATTTACAAAATCTGGTTGAAGTCAGACAAACTATGTAGAAAAAGCTAAATTAAAGTACCACGCCCGGCTACCCGGCTATCCCGCCCACTTTTATAACCTTGGACTATGCTGCCCAATTTTATAAACTTGAGACTGCTCAAACTTCCGAGGAATATATGAGCAAAATTTGGTTAAAGTCAGGCACAAGGTGTAGAAGAAGTTCAATTAAAAGTAAAATTCCACGCCTATTTGTCTAATCACGCCTACTTTTTAAAACTAAAGACTTTCATTACACCAAAAGGTACATACAGACACGATGACATTCAGTTTTATATATGAAGAAGTATCAAGTCAATATATATTTTGATGTTTACGAAGGTTTTTTTTATTTTTCAGAGATTGTACGGTTAAAATAAAGTCACTTTGTATGTGAGGTGGGCGTACTTTTCATCCGATTTTTTAAATCATTGCATTAGCCCTAAGCTAACCGAACAAATTTTTAACAAAATGGAAATGATAAACTAATTTACTAGCAGTTAAGGAACCTTTATTGTGCTAGTACCATTGCATAACTTGAGTGATATTTAAATAAATGTTCCTTAACGATGCATTTACTTGATATAGTCTCGACCCAACATACTACTTTACAACAGCTTAAAACTTTGAGAATCTATGACGTATACGGGACTCCAACCATCCCAACAACCATTTGAATAGACAGTTTTTGAAGAATAATCAATATCCTGTGAAGATATTAACTAGTTCTGGATTATGCTCTCAAGTACGTATAATAATCAAGCTTTCGTACAAGGTTGATTTATAAGGTTGTTGCAGGGCTGTTCGCACTCTCTTTGCAGTACCTATAATTGTCAAAACCAGCCAATTTTGCAAATGACTTCGAAAGAAGAATGGATGTTAAAAGAGAGCACTTGCAGATTTTCTATGAGCTGTCAACTTCGATTTGACAATTATGGGTACTCGCTCTCTCCCTTGCGACAACCTTATAAATCAACCTTGCTTTCGTATAAAAATACAACTTGCAAAAGTTTTCATCCGTGTCAAGAGTTTGGAGACGTAGGCTCTGAAATGTTATTTAGTTGCTTTCCTTGGCAATGAAGCTAAAACGGAACTAGCAAAATCACCCACAAAAGCTGACTTCATTTTCTTCGGTTCAAAAATTAGTAATTGTGAACCATTCAGCAAAGATACAAATTTAGTTCTAGCTTATGCTCTCAAATGCATAAAGAATCCAGCTGTGTATATATGCAGTTACTCACAAAATTCATCACGCTTCAAAATGTTTGACACAGGAAGTGGTTTTTTAACTTCAGAATGTTACTACCGACAAAGTTCTTAAAATATTATTGTATGGTTTTGTTTTATAATTCATTTTAAGCTGGTTTTAGTTTTTTTTCGGAAACTAATGGTACAACTGCATTGAAAAATGCATGAAGCTGTCGCATGATCAATTTTGCAAATGATTGGGAGAAGGTTATATGGCCAGATACAAAAATAAACCGCCTTGGATCGGACGGCCGTGAGTGGGTTTAGAGGAGTAAAGATTTGAAACTTCAGCCACATCACGTTGAGCCCACACTTAAATTTGGAGGAGGCCCAATTATGGTGTACCAAAGGTGTACACCATACTACCAAAGGTGTTGGCAGATGACAGAGTTGACAGCGGAGTCTTATATTGAGATTTTACGAAGTCATCTACTTGGCACTATGTAAGAGTTGGAAATGAGTTTTCGGATATTGTCTTTCAGCAGGACAATGATCCGAAGCTCACTGCAAAGCTGACACGAAAGTGGCTTCAAGATAATGGAATTGCAACAACATAAAATCTGTAATTTGTGCATGAGGAGGCTACACAAACTATTAATATTAGTTTTTAAATCTTTCTTTGTAAAGTCTAATTTTGTGACTAACAGTAAATGTTAGTTTAATAACAGTAAATGTTCTTTATTTATATTTATTTATTTTTTTTTTTTTTAAGAACTAATTTTGATGGAATTTTTCTCGTTTTTCGTTTCCTTTATTTTTATCTTATCAAAATAAATACATGGTAAAAATATTAACTTATTTCAGAGTTTTTATTGGTAGTCGACATAGTCAGCAAAAGCGTGATCAATTTCGTGAGTCACTGTACAGCCACTCCCTCAATCATTTACACTTCAAGAGTTTAGAAACAAAACGATATATCCAAAACGGAACTAAAGGCTGGTTAAATTTTAAGGGCCCATGTTGATTTTGAATAAAACACAAATTATTTAGGAAATTATTGTCATTTCTTTTTATTTTGAAAATATTGGTATGGTTCAATTATGTATGGAACAAAATATCGGCCAAATGGCCGCCGCGACCTCGGCGACACATCTCCATCCGATGGTCCAAATTTTCGATGATGCTGATGCATAAGTGAGGTTCTATGCCGTGAATGTACCGAATTCTCTCATCCTTTAGCTCTTGCATTGTTGCTGGCTTATCGACGTACACCTCTTCTTTCAAATAACCCCAAAGAAAGAAGTCCAACGGTGTCAAATCACATGATCTTGGTGGCTAATTGACATAGCCATCACGTGAGATAACACGGCTATTGAATTTGTCGCGCAAAAGAGCCATTGTTTCGGTAGCTGTGTGGCAAGCGGCACCGTCCTGTTGACACCACATATCGTCCACATCCATATCTTCCAATTCGGGCCATAAAAAGTTCGTTATCATCTCACGATAGCGAACACCATTGATAACATAACATTGAACACCACGATAGCGAACACTGCCTGACGGCTCTTCAGCCACACTATCGCGAACAGCAGCAATATGTTTTGCAGTACGATCTATACGTGCATGCACTGGTGTTTTCCCATCTCCTACAGACCCGGTTTGCTCAAATTTTTGCACGATTTTTCCGATTGTACGCACATTTGCACATTTGAAAAAATCACGAAGTGCACAATATGCATTTTGATTTCAACGCTCATTTTCATAATAAGCCTGAATAACTTTAACGCGTTGCTCGATTGTGTATCTTTCCATGGTTCAAATTGAGTTAGCCTGAAATTGAGAAATGTCAAATAAAATGCAGAAAAAAACTTGACGTTTAGGTGTGGTTCACATTCAACATCGGCCCTTAAAGTTTAACCACCCTTTATAAAGAAATTATCCAACAAACATAGTTAACCTTATGCCAAATTTTGACCGACGGGTGTCAAAATTTCAAACTGTGTAGTGCGTTATCAGGGTCCAGAATATCAATTTCAAAGAGGGGAACAACAACTATCTTATACATACCTGCATTAAAGAATCTTTATTATATGTCAAAGGCACCATTACATAACTTGAATGATGACTTATCAAAAATACTCTTTAATACAGACTTGATTTTTTATAGAGTCTAACAAATCTAAAAATCACCACACAAAATCCTTAACGCGTAAAAGACTATTGTGAGACAGAAACTATCCTATTGCATGGCCTTGAAGGCCAGAAACATATACAAAATACGCTGACCTTTTCCACTAAAATTAATGAAAAAGATGTAATAATATTCACAAACATATCTACATAAAGTTATTGTTGTAGACGTACGTTATAAATCAGTTTTTGTCAAGAAGTACTGTTAACCATAACTGCCTACACTGTCAATAATCCCCTCTCCACCCTTCATCTATAGGGAAATCCTTAAGTCTATCTATTATTCCGTCAGACTAACTAACAAGATAAATGTACATAACAATAACATACATAATTTTATATATGCATATCTTGTACCAAAGCTGTATATATCTAACAATATACAGATTTTTGTGGCGTACACATACGTAAATATACACATATGGTATATATACAATATATATGTATACAATATGCATGCACACACATATATATATGTATATATTAGGGTGCCTCGAAAAAAAGTTACCATTGCCACCGACTAAAAGTCAACCTTGATCTATTTTCTGACAATTTGACCCTATTTTATGACCCAAAATATTTTGACTGTCACAATAACCGAAAATGAGCTAAAACATTTTTAAATAACCTCCAAAAATCAAGTTATTCGCAAAAATTCCGGCTGGTGTGGTTGTTAAAAAATAACCAATGGTCAGAAATAATAGTACTAATAAAGTTCTTCTAAGCTGCATCAAAAAATATGCAAATCTTTACCTTTTAACCAAAGATAAGGCTAGTTTTCATGCATTTTTTATTTCTTTTTATGTTATTTTCACTAAAATTCAAATAACTTCGTTATTTTTTATGCTATTCTCGTTGTGAAGATATCATTGGAACGGTTTTGACTGCTTCTATTTATTCCTGGACAGAGTTAATCAATTTGGTTAGCATTTACTGTAGCAAAAACTTCATAATTTTTTATTGCAGTGCCTAATAAACTTAGAATTGCAACAACAATTTTTGATAATAAGCAAATCAGCTCTTTGTTTTCTGACGTATTTTTTTATACGATTAACAAAATCCAACAACAAAAAACAGAAAAAAATGTCAAATTTCTTTCATAATTCTTGAGCAAACGAAGTAAAGTAACTTCACTTGTGCGATCAACGAAAATTAATTAGTTTAAATGGTAAATTAAATCGAAAACGAAGCTGCCATTGCTAAGCTTTTAGCGAATGTTGCAATTCTGAACTTTTTTCTAGATAATCACAGCTCGAAAAAGTCACAGCTGAAACACCCTTTCCTAAGAACAGAATGCTGAAAAACACTGTAGCAAAATCTTCATTATTTATGTATTGCAGTACCTTGTAGACTAACAATTGCAACAACAATTTTGAATAATAAACAAATCAGCTGTTCGTTTTCTGACGTTTTTTCTTACACGGTTAACAAAATCCAACAACAAAAAACAGAAGAAAACGTCTTTCATAATTCCTGAGCAAACGAAATAAAGTGACTTCACTTGTGCGAACAACGAAAATTAATTATTTTAAATAGTAAATTAAATCGAAATCGAAGCTGTCATCGCTAAATTTTTAGCGATTGATACGATTCTGAACTTTTCTCTAAATAATCAGAGATCGAAAAAGTCACAGCTGAAACACCCTTTCCTAAGAACAGAAGGCTGAAAGGCACTGTAGCAAAATCTTTATTATTTATGTATTGCAGTGCCTTATAAACTAGCAATTGCAACAACAATTTTGAATAATAAACAAATCAGCTGTTCGTTATCTGACGTTTCTTTTTGTACGGTTAACTAAATCCAACAACAAAAAACAGAAGAAAACGTCAAATTTCTTTCATAATTCTTGAGCAAACGAAATAAAGTGACTTCACTTGTGCGAACAACGAAAATTAATTGCAAATAAATCGATAAGAAACAAACGCTTATAAATAAAATTCCGCTGCAATGGCGGAGCCGTTTTCATATCAGCGCACGGTGCAAAGTTTGGCCAGAGTTCTAGCACGCATCGATCCGACGCCATGGGAAAAGGTAAAAAATCAAATTCTAATAAAAATCGACTTTTCACCACTTTGATGTGTGTTTGTGTGGTATTTGTATTTATTTATGTGACCTTGTAGGTGCAGGCGCTCTTCCGTTATTGCCCTCAAGAAAATGCTGCCGGAGTCTTTTGCTTAGATTCACGTGCACAGGAGGCGGTCATTGCATTAGGCTTGTATTTTTTAGAGAGCGGTTGTCAGCATGAGGAACGCATTGTGCCGTATTTGCTGCGACTGGCAAAGTGCCTGCCCAAGGCCGTTTGGATTGATGACTCAAAGTGGAGCAAAATCGATCGTAAGTTTAAGTGTGGTTGGGGGAAGGGGGTGATGGTTGCTTGTTGATGGCTGAAGTGGTGTTTATTATGAAATGAAGACGGTTAAAGAAGCAGGAAATGAAATGGAAATATTTATAATTTTTAAGCTCTTGTTTACTTCGTAATATTTGCTTGATATACTTTTTTTATAAATTATACAAAAGCTATGCAAAATTTGATGAGAGGATTAAAGAAAATAATAAGGGTACATTTAAGAATTTCCTATTTTCTTTAATTTTCTTGTGTATATAAAATTAAAATTGTTCTAAAATAAACGAACAGCAAAATTAATTAAAATACTTCTGAGTCGCAATAATTTAAAGTTTGTGTGCAATTTTTTTTCAAAACGTCCTTAGTTGAAAACGTACTATACAATTATTAAAGGACTTATTGCAAGAACATGATAAGCCACACGATTTCTTAAATGCTTCTTTTATATCCGTTCTATAACTTGATATCAAAATTACGCCTTGCATTCAACAAATTTTGATCCTAGACGTCAGTGGCGGATCTAGCGAAATATTACTCGCAGAACTAACAAATTATGTCAAAATTAGAAAACACTAAAATTATAATAAAATTTAAAACTTCAAGGGGCAGGCCTTGAACTAAATTTGTTTCTAGAACTATTTTACGGGGTGAAATTAGGTAATTTAAAATGGTAAATTAAAATTGGACAAATTCACAATAAATAAGCTTTTCCGAAGCAAGACGTATCGTCGAAATTATTAAAAAAAACATTATTTTTTGATATTTTTAAATTATTATTTTTTGATATTTTTTTTTTTCGCCCCTTAAAATACTTCTAAAAAAAATATAGTCTCAAGCCGCCTCCCCCCACCCCTTTTAGGCTTTCATTTTTATTATGATTTCAGTGTTTTCTAGTTTTGAAAAGAATTTGTTAGATTTGCTAGCAATATTTTGCTAGATCCGCCGCTGCTGTCCTTCAAGAAATACGATGAATAAATCTTGATTCCAAATACACAATTTCAAACAGTGTTTTTGCTTGTAAATTGGATCATATTAAAATTATTTATCTTCCTGCCAGCTTCTACACACAATTAAAAAATTGCACAGAATTTTCAAACTTTCGCGAATTTTATATCTTAAATCATTCGCTAGCGGCAATTTGTTTATTCATATTTGGGATAAGAAGGCCCAAAAACATTTAACAGGAATAAGAAAATAAATATTCGTATCTAAGACCTAAAGTAAAATGATGCTGTATTTTCCCTGGGGCTAGTAGAAATTTTGACGATCATATTCACCTTACAAATGGCAAATATTCTCCTTCCGACTGTCATAATTTTATCATTCGAATGAAAAGTTTCCGATTGAAACACAGCCTAAATGATAAATTTATTGATTGCTGGAAAATTGCCTCGATAACGCCAATTTTTAAGAGTGGTGCAAATTACGTTTCCAATTATCGCCCCATCTCAAAGTTGTCCAATGTCTCAAAACTTTTTAAAACTTAAATAAAGTCCAAACTCTACTTTTTAGTTAAGCAGATCAACCGTGACTAATCTGGCAATTTTTTCAAATTACTGTGTTTCATCATATGAGGCCGGCTGCCAAGAAGATGTGGTCTACACTGACTTTTCGATGGCATAAAGTGTCTCATAAACTTCTTATCGAAAAACTAGCTAAAATGGGATTTCACTCGGCTATTTTAAAGTTGGTTAAATCTAATTTAGTCTCTGGGAAGTGCTCGGTATTCATAAATAATGTTAATTCTTATTGTTATTTGGCGTCATCTGGTGTGCCACAAGGAAGTTTTCTTGGCCATCTTCTTTTTATTCTATTTATCAATGATATTAATAAATGTTTTTGGAAGTCACAATTTCTGTTTTATGCTGATGACTTAAAGCTTTTTTCCCAAATCTTTAGTCCGGACGATATCACATAGCTCCAATCCGACCTCAAGATTGTCTTTAATTGGAGTTTTCGTAATGGCCTACGTCTCAATATCAAGAAATGTGCGCATTCTACTTTTAGTAAATGGTTAGCACCGATAAACTCAACCTATTCTTTGGATAAATGCCCTCTAGAGAAAGTTAACTTGATTCGTGACTTGGGTGCAGTTTTTAATAATAATTTTCTCTTTGTCGAACACTTAAACTTTAAAATTGTTTTGGATTTCAGGACCCGCGCACTCTTAAATTCACCGCTACAGTAGCACACCGCTGTATAACTCTATGGTTAGATCTAGGCTTGAACACGCTTAATTAACTCGCAACCCTGTCTATGCCATTCATACGCTAAGGCTAAAACGGATCCAGAAATCCGATACTAGATTGATGTTAAGACCTCTTTACACTAATGTGAACCTCCCCTCATATAATGTGCGTTGCTTGTTAATGGACATAAAATCTTTGGAATCTCGGAGGAAACTTCATTCACTTTTATTTATTCATAATATTGTATCTTGTAAAATTGACAGTCCCTTTTTATTGAGTTTAATCGATTTTAATATCCCCTCTAGGCAATTGCGATATTTTAAATTATTTTTTTATTTAACAGCATCGTTCTAATTACGCCTTTAACGAGCCTATTACTAGAGCTTTAATATTATTTAATGACTTGTCTTTGAGGTATCATATTGATCTATCTATGTCTAAGATTTTTTAAAAACTTTATTTCATACATCTTATAAACCAATAAAGTAATCTGAATTAATCATATTTGCATTTTCCTTGGTTTACTTTTTATTTTTATAAATATTTTTATCTATTTTTATTAGTTATATAATAATAAATCAGGGATTGACCGAAGCGGACCACAGTGGGTCCCTTTTCGTCCTCATACCTTTTCGAATGCTACCGCTCGGAGCCTTATACATGAGCATGCTCCTTACATAAGCATCCTTTGTCACCTCAAGCATATATTTATAGGTCAGTTGACCAATCTCGGCTTCGCCAATAAATGGACGTCCCAGAATAGTCAAGGCACAGAATGTGTGCTGCTGTTGCCGGCTCCTCTAGGCATAACCTACAAGCATCGTCCTCGGTCAGAGTTATCTTCCTGAGATGGTACATGCAGGGACCGTGTCCAGTGCAGTAAGCCAGCTTAATGTCCTTCGATTGTAACAGATAACTTTTGCTGCCTCACTACGAGACCACTTCACGGCCGCCTTCGATTGAATGCAATTAACTCTCTCTAAAGAATCAGCATTTTCATTCTGTCCTATGCCAGAATGTCCTCTCACCCACATAAGTGTGAGCTCATTTGTCTGAGCGCACCTATTGAGTTTGGTAAGACACTCTATGGCCAACCTGGAAGTGACGCCTGCACGCTGCATGCACCTAATCACCGATTGATTTTCAAGGGCAATGACAATTTTCTTGCCATTGACCCGGTCATCTATCAGGTGGTCCAGTGCATGCTTCTGTATACAAGCATTTCCGCCTGGTACATAGACACAAACCTCCCCAACCTAAGCACGCAGGATAGGCTCAACTCTTCTCAGTAAACGCCTGCCCCGGCTCTGCCATTTGTCAGAGGGACGTCTGTAAATATACTGATATCGTTACCAGCGATTTCTTCACAGACTATCTATTTTTAGTTTCTTGTTGTTATACCTATTTCTAGTCTGTAAGAATTTATGATTCATAGGCTCAAAAAGTAAATAAATAATGGTGAAAATAGTATTTTTACTCAAGCCGATGATATTTCGATTTCAAACTGGCTTTTAACTATCATAGGGGAGGCATTATTTCTAAAGCAAATTCATAATTTGCATTATTAAAGCAGAATTTCAGAGAATTGAAAGACCCGTTGACATGAAAGGCACTTATTCAAAGTGTGATGAGATCCCATATGGAGTATATGTGTTTTGTCTACAATTTTTTTTACTATATATCTAAGCGCGTTCTAAAAGAATACGTAAACAACTTTAACAATTTAGTTGTTTAATCTTAAAAGTTTGCAACAAAGAAAACAGGTTCATAGCATTTTGATTATTAAGGATAGTCTTAATAAAAAAATAGACTGCAGATGCAGACTTGACGCTCATTCCTTTTTTACGCTCCATCAAGATTGCTCCGGGTAAGAAGCTTATTTTTTATTAATTTCCACCGAACTAATTACGGTAACAACGAGCCTTCACTAAATGACTTTATTTTTGCAATTTAGCTTGAAACAATTTAGATTTTTGTTCTCATAGAGATATTTTTAAACGCAATGTTTTCAACTATGCGAGTTTTATTTAAGTTACATCTGTTATATATTATAAGTTACACTGTCTCAAACAATTGCCCGTACATATGAGATATCAACAGAAATGTGGCTGGTATATGGAAAATATTCAATCGAATAACTCGAAATACATTTTTTCTTTAAAAAATAGAATTTTCTCATCTGGTTTGTCTAAACACTAAACCAGTTAACCCTTTCTTTAACAAAAAAAAAGTAATTGCAATACTAATTTAATCCAAGTTTAATAAAAACCACTTTTTCTCCCTACACTCTTCCAGGCATTCCCTCTGCTGAAAAATTCAGTTTCTGTCTCAACACTCTGCTCTCTGACATCGCTATCAAGTGTCCAGATTTACGCGATGAAATCATAGTAAATCAAGTGGAAACACTCAGCGCTTTAGCAAATATTATCAAATCTAGCAAAGACAGCAGCAGTGCACCACCACCAATAATACTATGCAAGGCCAGTGTACCGCTGCTCTTTGGCTTGGCACGCTCCATGGGCCGCTATGCCAGCACCGATCCAATGCTACTCTGTCGCATCTTTCCACGTGAAGAAATGCCCGTCATCAAAAAGAATCTTCGCGACAATGGTGGCAGCTTTAGCTCCAGCTCGGAACGCATTTCATGCTACAGTCAATTTAGGCCTATTATACCACGCTCTATGTCAGGCAGTCTCAGTCAGGATTCGAGTGACATGCGTCTACAACGTCAGCTGACCATCATTAACCAACTTAACAACAACAAACAGCGACCGCAGCTGCACACCTACTTCTCTGTGCCCTATGATCCGCGCACGCATTTTTTCACTAAATACGGCTCCAGCTTCAATCAGTTTCCCAACATGCGCGCATGTGAGTCGCCCACGAAGTCGTTGACGCTTTCCAGCACCGCTTCGTTTCCCATACAGCATCTACAAACAATTTTTGCCGTGGCCAAAAAGCTGCTCACCAAAGAGACACTCGAGCATTTGGATGAACAAGCTAGCGACATCTTTGCACTACACCAAATTAAGGGCTATTGCTATAAGAGTTTCTCGGAAACTTTAAACCTAGTTTTGGTGACACTGCTGCGCGAATTGCTGCAGAATCAAATAGATCTACCGACTCCCTTCACCAAAGATGTGCAAGAGTTTGTTAAGCGTTTATTTTTGAATGGCCAAACGGAGCTGCAGAACAAACAGCAGGATCACGAAAAGGAGAAGAAGGAAGAGAACGGCATACCAGTGGTAAACAAATACAAGGTGAATGTCATGGCCAATGCAGCCTGTGTGGATTTGCTCGTTTGGGCTATACGCGACGAAACAGGTAAGCTTGTAGTGCGCAGTAATAAGCAGTTTGGCCTTAAATAGCAGCAAATAATTTGATATAAAAAAAACCTACAAATTTGCATATTTTTTATAAAGTTTTGACAATTTTTTTATTTGATTTGATTATTAATTTTTACAGTTGATGATCAGTACAATGTTCCTTCTTTGCAGAATGGTATACATTATTTATTGGCCAAAGGTTATTTTTTATTATGTTGTAAAGTTTATTTAATTACAGCAACTTCAAACAAATAATCGACATTATTTAATGACCAAAAATTCTGAATAATTTTGAAAGTTCCTCCGTAAAAAATTCACCTAAATTTCTGAATGACTTAATAGCACGCTGTTAAAAACTTCCTTTCCAATCGTCATCATGCCACTGCACTGACTTTTTTCTTTCTTTTACGTTTTCCTTCATTTCTAACATATTCCTAGCTGTACTTATTTTAAATAATAAATATTAATAAATTTCTTTACCAACACATTTTAGAGGCCGATAAACTATGTGGTCGTCTTTCTCAAAAGCTAAACTCTGTGCTGAGCCAGAAGATTGTCATGGATCACATGCCGCTGCTGATGGTCTGCCTGGAAGGTCTGGGCAAATTAGCCCAAAAGTTTCCCAACATTGCCGGCACCTCGATATCCTATCTGCGCGACTTTCTCGTTGATCCTAGTCCTATTTTGGGCAAGCTGCATGCTCACTCGTTGCAAGCCATGGCATTGCAAAAGAAGGAAAAGGAAGTAACACCATTTAAAATTGTTGTGCAAAACAGCGAGTCGCGTTCCACAGTCGATATCTTTGGCGAGCATAATAGAGCTGCTATAACGCGCTCAGGTCAGGCAGCTTTTGAGGCTCTACGCGATGCTGCCATCGAGAATCTTAGTATTGCTTTACGTTCAGCGCACACACTGGATCAATTCTGTGTGCCCGCCTTGGTGGCTAATGTTTCCAATCGTCTGTTCACAGCGGAAAAACATGAATCGTCAGTTGCATCTCTAATATATGTATGTTTTTAAAGCCAAGTTATCTTTGACATCTTTTTTTTTCTTTTACAGCGAATCTACCCTAGTTAGCCTAAACATAATTGTTATGCTCGGCCATGTTGCTGTCGCCCTCAAGGATACTTCCAAGACTACGCAAAACATTTTGCAGTTTTTCATACAGCGTTTTTGCAAGGTACCCTCCGAACAGAATGCCTTGATTGTCGATCAGCTGGGCTGCATGATTATCTCACAGTGCGAATCGCATGTTTTCGATGAAATCATGAAAATGTTCTCGCGCGTTACCGTGCAATCGGCCTCGCTTGCCTACACATCAGATCCAGAGCATCGCAAGCAATTCCATCATGTCTCCGATGCTGTTGTTAATGCGCTCGGTAACATAGCTGCCAATATGCAGGGCAATGCTGAATTATTGGAACTTTTGGGCAAATTGTTGGAACTCTTTGTACAGATCGGTCTAGAGGGCGAGAGGTCCTATGACAACACACCTGGTGCGCAGAAGGCTAGCTCAAGCGCTGGCAATCTAGGTATGCTTATACCAGTGATTGCGGTGCTAGTGCGTCGTCTGCCACCCATTAAGAATCCAAAAATGCGCTTGCATAAGTTGTTTAAAGATTTTTGGGTCTACTGTGTGGTCATGGGCTTCACCAATTCCCGCCTCTGGCCAGCCGATTGGTACCAAGGAGTGCAGCAAATTGCCGCCAAGTCGCCGCTGCTTATATCACAAACAACTCACAAGTCCGATATGCGTGAACTGAACTATACATCGGCGATTAAGAGTGATTCGGTGAGCTTGAATGAGCTGCGTAGTCAGATACTTTTGCTGTTGGATCATCCGCCTGCCGAGGTGACAGCTTCCATAAATAAGCTCACATTTGCGCAATGTACGTATCTATTGAGCGTCTATTGGTTAGAAACGCTGCGCGTGGAAAACTCAGAGGAACCTAGTTTGGAACCCATTCTTGGTTATCTATCGGATATGGCATTGCAGAAGGATAAATCCGGCATCTGGCAGTGTGTCAAGTGGTAAGTTTGACTGTCTTTATTAACAGAGAGCAACAACTTTCAACTTTAACGTCAAAGTTTTCAATGGTGTAAGGGCAGGGACGAAAAATAACTGTTATTTTTTATATGAAAAAGGTATATTTCACAATTTTCATATGAAAAAGGTATATACCATTATGATACTAATGGCCGGCCGTAGCTTCACGAGTATTAAATGCCTTTTAAATTTTCGATTTTTACTATAAAAGTTAAATTTAACTATTATTTTGTGACTCATATCGGGCCAAAATAACTGTTACTTTGGACTTTTATTTTATCAGTAAAAAAGAAGTTTTTACTTCTTTTACCTTTTATATTTTCGGTCAAAAATATCAGGCAATTTGAATTTTTTCAAAGCAATTTTCAAAGGATCTCGTGTGACCTCAAGATTTCCCCTCCTTTTATCTCAATAAAAAAATGGGTCGATCCTGTTTTATTTTTTTTTAATTACATTTTATTACCATAAAATGGGCTGAAATAATGCATTAATTAATTTTGAAAAACGTCATAGATCAATGCAAAGGGCAAACATGAGTAAAAAATGATATGAAAAAATGTTAAATGTTGACTTTAAATGCATTCATTGGGGCCGAACTTCATTGTACGTCAAATCTAATTCCGGAATCAGATTCTTCAGCTAATTTAACAAAGAAGTAGGTACTTTTGTTTTTTTTTCGTGAATTTTAAATGCATTAGAAAAATTTAAATACATTTCATCCAAAATGACTCTCCGAAAACCGGATTTTCGAACAGAGTTGGGCCTTTTTTGACAATTCTTGGACTTTCAAGGGTTCTTATTACTTCATTTCCAACCATCGTATTTTTAAGAGGAGAGGGGGGACGCGGAGGATTCCATTCAAAGTAGCATTTTCTTGGTCTAATAAACACATAACAAAAGACTTATATAAAAGATTTTAGGATGTACCAAAGGTACTGCCGCTGATTTACGTATACATTGGTATGCCATGAAAATAAGGCAACACTTTTTAAGTTTAATTTCCGGTTATATTCGGTTATTTCCAGTTGCGTCAAATACATGCAAGATGGTAGGAACTGACCTTATCTACTCTTATACCAATTAAAGGCTGTGACTGTGGTACAATTTTAGGGATTACAGGGTTACATATAATATGGATTTGGTTTGATTGGTTTGGGTATTATAAGTATGTGTTTAGGTAAATATTATAATTTTTACCTGTGCAATGCGCTTGGTGCTAGGATGTAAGTTCTAAGGTGAATCGAATAAGTATGTCAGTTGTTTTAAAGGTCCAGGAATTTTGGGGCTTCTATATAAAATGTGTTGTTAACTCTTATGGACATTTTATACTGATAACTGGTCCGTGACAGATAACAATTTTACCTAAATATTTGAAGTTATTCATGCTCAACTTGAAAAGACCTTGTATAAAAGTTTATAATTATTCATACTTTTCTTGAAAGAGCTAAAAACAATTGAGTTTTTTCCGTTTCCGAGTTCCTCAACAAGCCTTGAATTAAAAACCCATATCAAACTTTATATAAGTTCTTGTATAAAGGAAATAATTGCATACGCCTTTTTTCCTTGCATAGACCTTTTATAAAACTTGTTTCAATGATTGTTCAAGGAAATTTAAATTCTCCTTCCTACATAAATAGAAAGCTTTTTTATGTGAAACTGTTACCTGGGACCGCTAGTAGTTTTGCTGCAAAGTTTTGCTGCAAAATTTGTCCAACTAGTGCAATTAGTCCAATCGAAAAGTATTGATTACAACTGAATTCCAATTCCTTGGAATCAGGGATTGGTAATTGATCATCTCAATTCCTCAAGAAAGGAATTGAAAGGGAATTGAAATGGTGATGACCAATTTCTTATTCCAAGCAATTGGAATTGAGGCGGAATTAATTCCAAAAGAAATCATTACAACGAGAGCTGGGTTCTGAGTCAGCGTCCTCTTGTATGTATAAATCACTGGTGGGATTAAATAGGTGGATGTGGAATTGTATTTTCTAACCAGATGTCGTTACAGAACAAATTAGTTATCACACAGACAGTTTTCACCCTTAGTATTTTTTAATAAAAAAACTCATTAAGTTATGTTATTTAAAATTAAATTTTGCCAGCTTTCAATTTTCGAGTATTATGTAATCCGTTTAGTTTGATTAGTTTAAATATGAAATATTTTTTCCTTCTACATAAATATAACCATAATATTAAAAATTGAAAAATTTTCTTTCCAACCAGCATTGCCGATCAAGTCTTTGAGAAGTTTCGCAATGTGCTCTTTGCTCACGATGATGTGCGTGAAAAGGTGCTTGAATCTCAGGCCACCCTGCTGCTAGTGTACTTCAATCACATACATAAACAAATACAGCTAGTTGCCGATCAGTATCTCTCACAATTGGTGGATAAATTTCCGCATTTGCTTTGGAATCGTCGCGTACTATGGTGCATGCTGGATATACTACAGCTTTTGGCTTTTTCACTCACACTCGATCCAAACGAAGAGACGCCAACTTTGCGTGTGGCCTCTACACCATATACACTCCACTTAATGGACTCGTTGCCAGCACGTGAAGGTCGCTTAAAGGATTTTGCCGATCGTTGTCAGGGCATAGTCAACGAGGCCATGAAGTGGGCACCTCGTTCTACACGCTCCCACCTACAAGAATATCCCAATCAAATTCCAACACCCGCACTTGCCCATCACAGCGGCTTGGCTTTGGCTTTTGATTCGGTAGTTAGTAGTAGTACATTGTATCCCAATGCTTTACCTTCCATAAGTAAGCGTCCAAATTGCGTTACCAGCGATACGCCACGCTTTGTATCTGTGCTTTGCTTGCGCAGTAAATATGCGGGTGAGATCTCTGGCTTGCTTTCAGTGTTAGGTTCCGATGATAAAGCGGGCTTGGCTGATCGTTTGGTGAAGGATCTATGGGATGCCTGTGCAGAGAAAAGCGACAGCAGACATCGTGGTGCACTCTGGCGCGCTACAGCTTATCTAATTTTATGTGCAGGCATTAATCGCAAACTTTTGCACTCGATTTGTAAGTATTAGATGCATTATTTTTGTCATATACTAAAAAAGTATTTTGCAGCCACCTCCCAAGTAGAACTCTTCACCGAATCCTCCATGGAGACTGCTGTTGAATGCTGGCAATGGGTTCTTACAGCGCGTCAAGATCTAGAGCTTTGTTTCATACAAGAAATGGTCAGCGCTTGGCAGACCACATTTGACAAAAAAATGGGTCTCTTTTCCGATGAAGTGGAGACAACCAATCCACTGGCCGCCTATGAAGGCTGCAAATTGGTGTCACAGCCCATTTCAATTGCACCACATCTTATCTGGCTGCAGCTGCTCTCCGAAATGGTGGACACCGCCAAATACTGCAATCGTGACAAAGTTGAAATGTTTTGTCTCTTGCTGCATCGCTGCTTGCCCATCACCAAGAACTGCAAGCAGAATCGCCAGGTCTCTACCGTCGGTTGTCGCTTCAAACTGCTACAATGTGGACTATCGTTGTTGCAGGGCAACACGATACCCAAGTCTTTGGCTAGAAATATTCTGCGTGAGCGCATTTACAGCAATGCTTTGGACTACTTTTGTGGCCCACCCACTTGTCCCAATCAGGGCAAGGAACAGCTTTTGAATGATATATTAATACTATTGAAATTTTGGCAAACCATGCGTAGCGAAAAGAAGCACTTGGTCACCTCGGAATTGGGCGACTATGATATAGCAACAGCGGCCTCAACCCAAATGTTGTCGGTGCGCCAAAATCCGGAAACAGCTTCTTTGATAAGCACCAGCGGTGAGGTGGGGCGTTCAATGTCTGCCGGCGGCACTGGTGGCTGGTACAACACAATACCGCATTCTACATCAACGCTGTCAAAGCGTTCAAATCGCTCGAAGCGTCTGCCATATCAGAAAGATGCTTACGACAAAGACTACATGAAGAAGCGCAGTTTGATATTGGAACTGCTGGCAGTTGAAATTGAATTTCTCATCACTTGGTACAATCCGAATAGTCTACCAGATTTGGCCATACCAGGTGGGTGTTTAAAAAGATTTTTTAAACTTGAATATAATATTTTAGTACAAAGAAAGATTAGAATTTAGAAATGATTGAAAATTTACTGATACAAATTTTGGAGTTGCTAGCTGACAGATTTTAATAGAAAACAAATTTATTTCAGGAACAAATTTTTATTTCATTAAACAGAGAAAAAACTCTTGCTGACTACTTATGAACAATTTCAAAATAAATATAAATTATAATTCACTAATTACACTAACAAAATTTAATAACAAGTAAAACTAATAGTGCCATGAGAAAAAACTAGAAGTAAACAAAGGTTAACGATTATCACGTTATCATTAAATAAAAATTTTAATAACATCAAATAATAAAAATAAATTATACAAAATATGTATATACACTTAACAAAATTTATAAAAGAAAAAAAAGGAAAAAGTTAAAACGGCAAAATAAGCATAATTAACTAGAATAAAATATTGGAAAAACCATGAGATGAGATTTAAAATAAATTCTTGTGCTCGAGTTAAAAATGTCAAAGAATGGCAGGTCTTGATTCGCCTCAATAATGCAACACGTGATCGGTTCGTTCCGAGCATGAACACATCGTTGGCAGGGAACCCGAAAATTAAAATGACTTCGAAGATTCCGAGATGGTGAAATAAAGTCCAGCTTTGCAGGTAGCGAAGGGTTTTGAATATGATGGTGGACCAAGTCGTGAATAAAAATAATGGATTGGATTCGGCGCCTGGACTATAGGAAAGAGGCTCAGGAAGATTCCAGATTAATTGGAAAACCATAAATTTCGTCGATTTTTTTAACCCTTTCAATTCTTAGAGCTTGGGTTGACGAGCATTGATACCAAACAACTGATTAATAATCCAAATGAGGTCGAACCAGAGAAGTATAGAGAAGTTTAAGTGTGTAGGGATCGTCAAATTCTTTTGCGTTTCTGATTAAAAAGGCTAACATAGAGGTAAACTTATTAATGACGAGATCAATATGTTCTTTAAAATTCATACGAGTGTCAAACAAAATACCGAGGTCTTTCTTACAAGAAACTCTCTCTAGTTGACAAGAGTTTATTAAATTACTATTAATTAAAGGCAATAAAGCTCTAGAAAATTAAAAACATATTAAGGGACATTTTATTGAACTCGTACCATGCACAGATAGACACAATATCAGTTTGAAGAAGAATAACGTCGGCAAAAGAATTTATCGAACGGAAAAGTTTGAGGTCATTAGCGAATAAGATACAATGAGAATATTTAACTACTGATGGAAGGTCATTAATAAATAGCAGAACAGGAGAGGCCCAAGATGACTGCCTTGCGGAACCCCAGATGTAGCGACGACGGTCTTGATAGGCAGCCATTTACTTTTACTAACTGAATGCGATTTGACAGATAAGATTTTAATCAATTAAAGAGATTAGAGTGGACACCAAGAGGCAAAAGTTTGAGAATAAGTTGGTTATGGTCAACTTTAACAAACGCTTTAGTAAAGTCGGTATAAATAACGTCAGTTTGGAGGTCGGCTTTAAAAATTACGCATCACATAATTGCAGCAAAAAAGAGTTAAGTTGAAGGTAGTAGATTTCCTGTTAAGAATCCATGCTGGACAGGTGACATTATATTTTTGACATGAAATGATAATTTGTCGTACACAATTTTATCCAAGACTTTAGGAATGCACGATAATTTAGAAGTTGGTCTATATTTTAAACGTCTTATATTGCACCAGATTTATACATAGGAACAATATGAGATATTTTTTAACTGTTAATAAAATATTCCACAGAAATTGATTTTTTAAAAATCACCATAAAATGCGCAGAGATGCGCATTTCTTTAAAACAATTTGAGCCAAACCATGAGGACCCGCAGATGAACTATTTTTGACGTTCGATAGAACGAATTTAAATCAGACAGGGTAAATGATAGGTCGCCTAAATCCAAAATAGAATCGAAAGGGTTGCAAGGATTTACCGGATTACAATTAGTAACAGGAGAGTAGACAGATTTAAATTACAGATACCTGGAATACTATCAGAGGAGGGCCTAAGATAACACATACAATTAGGTAGACCATTCGTTTTTCTTTTATTGTTTATAAACGTCCAAAAATATTTGCTCTTATGCTTGATGGCAAGTTCAGTAGAGTTTATGTAAGAGTTATAAAGAAGCTGTAGGGATAAATAAATATACTTCAGATCGCTATTAGAATTACTGTAATCTATAATGTTTGAAAGCTTTGTTTTTCCTGTTCTTAAAGTTGGTGAGTATTTTATTTAACCAAGGAGGGTTGCTATTTGTATAGATCTTAGAGCGAGAGACAAATCTATTCACCGAATCATTTAAGATGGATAAAAAATGCTCATTAAAAACCGATAGGTCCGAGTTATTCATTTCATTAAAATCCATATTTTTAAAATTTAAAGAGAAGATCTCATAGTGACCGTTTTTGGTATTGATAAGAAAAAAATTCAATTAAAATTTGTTTATGGTAGTAGGTACCATGAAACAAAGGTGAGATAGGAGATTCTAAGGAAAATTCAAAATCTTTATCTACAAAAACAACTAAAAGGTTTTCAATTTTACCGTGTGCGTTGAACGGGAGAATGTAAGATTCATCACAGTCAGGCTTCCAAATAATATTCCCCAGGCTAAAATCCCCAGCAAATACTGCATGTTGGAAATTTGAAGGATTATCAAGAACGAAAAGGCAATTTTCGAAATGAGCATTGCAAAGCTCCTGGGAGCTTCTAGGTGAAATATAACTCGCAATAATAAAAAGATCCAATGAACGATCCACAAAGATTTGAATGATCAATGTCAAAGACAGCCGGCAGAGCAACATTATTATGCGGAGGCAATAAATAATATAATAATTTTCAAACCAACTCAATAATTTTAGTTTGTTTTCCGCTTAAAACCGATTTTCCTTAAGGGAAATCTTTCAGCTTTAAAAATATTAATTTTTTTAAATTATTATTTGTTTAAACCAATTTCATTCAACTATAACGATTAAAAATTCTTTCAGGTGAGGAGCAAATAACAGAATGGCGCAACCGACCCTACAAGATCAACGTTTGGCGTGATTACACTCGCCTTGCCTGGGCCTACAGTCCCACGTTAGCAGTCTTCCTGCCTCAACGTATAAAAAACGCCGAATCCATTGAGGAGGAGGTGACGCGTCTAGTTTGTGCAGATCCAATTGCCGTTTGCGAGATACCCGAAGCTCTAAAGTATCTCTGTACCACCAAGAATCTACTGCAAGAAAGCGCCGATTTGATGTACATTCTATCTTGGTCGCATGTCAATCCCATACAAGCGCTCTCTTACTTCTCACGTCAATATCCTTCCCATCCACTCACGGCACAGTATGCCGTTAAGACACTCTCCTCTTATCCAGCCGAATCTGTGCTGCCCTACATTCCACAACTGGTACAGGCGTTGCGGCACGACACCATGGGCTATGTCACCGAATTCATTAAAAATATCTCGAAGCGTTCCCAAATCGTGGCTCATCAACTCATTTGGAACATGCAAACGAACATGTATATGGACGAAGATCAACTACATAAGGATCCGAATCTTTACGAGAGTTTAGAATCACTCACACACAAAATCATTTCATCATTTTCAGGGGCAGCCAAACGTTTCTATGAACGTGAATTTGATTTCTTTGGCAAAATTACGGCAGTTTCGGGTGAAATACGCTCCTTCCCAAAGGGAGTGGAACGTAAAAATGCTTGCTTGACAGCTTTGAGTCGCATCAAAGTGCAATCGGGCTGCTATTTGCCCTCGAATCCTGAAGCAATGGTTCTTGACATTGACTATAACAGTGGCACGCCCATGCAAAGTGCAGCTAAGGCACCCTATTTAGCGCGATTCCGTGTATACCGTTGTGGCATCACTGAACTGGAGACACGCGCCATGGAGGTTTCAAATAATCCGGTATTTCTTCTAAACACTAAATAAGTTGTTTAAATAATGCTTGGTTCGTTAAATAGAACTCTGAGGAAGATCCTAAAATGTCAATGGGTGTTGAGCTATGGCAGGCGGCAATTTTTAAAGTTGGCGATGATGTGCGTCAGGATATATTAGCGCTACAAGTGATCACCATTTTCAAAAACATCTTTCAACAAGTTGGATTAGATCTGTTTCTGTTCCCCTATCGTGTTGTAGCTACAGCACCTGGTGTAAGTTTAATTTTTTTTTTTTCTTCTCTCTGATCGGAAGAAATTCAGTGTTACAAAAAGGCAAAATGTTTAATTAAGTGTAATACTAAACATTTAAATATAAAATATTAAAATTTTCTTGTATATCATTACTTGTCCTGCAGTGTGGTGTCATTGAATGTGTGCCAAATGCCAAATCTCGCGATCAATTGGGCCGTCAAACGGACTCTGGACTATACGAGTATTTTCTGCACCAATATGGCGATGAAAGCTCCAAAGAATTTCAAGCTGCGCGCGCTAACTTTGTCAAATCGATGGCTGCCTACTCGCTTATAGGCTATTTGCTGCAAATAAAAGATCGTCACAACGGCAATATCATGATCGATAAAGATGGACATGTAATACACATTGGTGAGAACGAAAAATATTATTTGTAATTTTATGTGTAGATTGAGTTTAAATGCTTTTTCGTTAATGCACAGATTTTGGCTTCATGTTTGAGTCTTCACCTGGTGGCAATATCGGTTTTGAGCCAGACATGAAGCTAACCGACGAAATGGTAATGATCATGGGCGGCAAAATGGAAGCACCACCTTTTAAGTGGTTCTGTGAGCTGTGCGTGCAAGCTTTTCTAGCAGTGCGTCCTTATCAGGATGCTATAGTTTCCTTAGTGTCACTGATGTTGGACACTGGATTGCCCTGTTTCCGCGGCCAAACTATTAATTTGCTGAAGCAACGTTTTGTTGCCACCAAAAATAATAAAGAAGCTGCCGCTCACATGCTGGCTGTTATAAGGAATTCTTATCAGAACTTCCGTACGCGCACCTACGATATGATACAGTATTATCAAAATCAAATTCCATATTAAAACAACACTTTTTTCATTTATAAATAATGCTAATAAGCGATATATGGTAGCATTCTTCTGTGGTTGCTGTAATTTTTATTTTTTCTTTTCTATCCATTAGTTCAGTTATTTATTTTAAATCGGTCAACTTCAGTTGATTTTTAAGTTCAAAATACTTAAATGTTCTTTATATGTTTGGTATTGTTTTTGTTAACTATGTTTTCTTTATGTATGATTTGAGTTAATGTTAAAAAAATAACAATTTTAAATTATAACTGTATATTTTCGTCATTAGTATTTAAATAATATTTACATAAAAGTTGAAATGCACTTCAAAAGTTTCTGCAATAATTATTCTTATAAAATAAAATTACAAAAATGTTATATAAATATTGAAAAAGGATTTCATATTTGTTTATATCGCTCATTCAAATCTCATCCATCTGTAGTTCATACTGCATGCATCTTCAGTTCACTGCACTAGTTAGATACACGTGCAATTAAAAAATATTGAGGAATCCAATAGAAAAAAGCATCTTGATATTCTACTAAAAACCTTTAGAAAAATTATTTCATTTATCCCTAAATTTATAATGATAAAATCATGGCTGAAAGCCGACCAACATAACTGTAAGGAGACACTTGGAGACTCAGTTTGCCAAGTGACAGAAAATTATTTGAATTCAGCCTTATTATGAATAAAATTTTGCCAAGGATTGAAAAAGGGAACTTTCTTTTCTTAGACAGATTTTTTGTTGTGATCTTAAAAATTGAAGGCGATTACAATGTTAATAATAAAAAATTCCTTTTTTTAATTCCAGGCGAAATTTTATTCACAATAAGACTGATTGATTTTGATAATTATGGTAGCTGAGCAAGAGCTATAAATATCTAAAAATAAACAGAGATTGAGATTTTTATGACTTTCCCAAAAAGTCTTTAAAATAAATTTCTGAAGAAACTTTTATTATGAAAAAGTTATTTATGATCAAAAGTGAAAGTTATTAAATAAGAGTTACTTATAACTTTTAATTTTATCTCTTATTAATAAGTTATTTTTTATGAATAAAAGTCGGACATAACAGTTTATAAAGGCTTTTATTCTTAAAAAATATTTTATAAACCCTTTTAAAGTCTTTGAAGACTTTTATTTAACCCTGGATGGTTATACTTATTTTACATACTTTCAAACAAATCCGCAAATCTACAATTTATAGATATTTTTTTTTTTTTGCGACAACGATGCGTTTTAATTACCAGCTTAACAATAACTAACATTGTAAGAAAAAACGGAAACGTGCGACGATTAGATACAATACAAAAAATATACTATTGCTTCGTTGATTTGACGAAGTATAACTACCCAGGGTTAAAAAAGTCAATCAGAAGAGTCTTGAGACTTTTATATTATAAAGTTTTCATACAAAAATTTAAAAAACATCATCTTCTGTAAACTTAACGCCAATTTCTGAGACACCGTAATCAAAATTAGAAGAGTTTTGGAAGAATTTGGGAGCGTTCAAAATAATGGGAGTGAAAATGAATTTGTAATAAAACTACGTCCAATTTAAATTCAAATGAGCTGAAATATTGGAACGAAAATGTGTATTCTCTCCTTGGGGAGATTGAGATAATTTTAAACAATAGACGAACTGCACTCAAAGGTTATCATTTAAAAAGTTGTATATTAGTAAAGCTAAAAGCGTAGCAAACTTTACTTAATTCCTTTTCGGAGCTTTCCTCTTATTGCTGACATTTTGAAATAAGTCTTTAGACTTATATTTGATTTCTTAAGAATAAGTCTCAGAAAACTCTTATATTTTAACTCTCGAATAAAAGTTAGCAATGAGGAATAACTTTTATTCTTAAAAGTAAAAGTCAACTCTTAACTTATATTTATATATATATATAAATTTAAAGTAAATTTTAACTTTTATAATGAAATAAATACGTTAACAGTCAGACTTAACTTTAAAAAAAATCATGTTTCATTTTAAAAAAAAAAATCAAACGGTTTTGGATTGATATTGATGCTTAACTTCTGTTAAAATTAAACCGGACTGTGCATATAAAACAACAACAGTTTATTATTCTCCAATATTTATTTTATCACCTTCAAAATAATTACCATCGGAGGAGATACACATGTGCCAACGTTTTTTCCATTCTTGAAAACATTTTTCGTAGGCCGTAGCTCCCTCTGCGTATGCTCTTTGATGACTTCAATCGTCTCAAAATCTTTTCCATGAAGCGACAATTTGAGTTTGGGAAATAAGAAAAAGTCGCACGGGGCCATATCTGGCGAATATGGTGCTTGTTGAACGATATTGACATTGTTTTTGGCCAAATAACCGAGTACAATGCGTGATGTGTTAGCTGGCGCATTATTGTAGTGCAAATGCCATGAATTGTCCTTCCATAATTCTGGCCTCTTTCGCCGAATATTCTCGCGCAAACGCTGTAAAACACTCAAATAATATTGAGCGTTGGCCTATTGATTTTGTGGAAGGAATTCTGAGTGCACGATACCTTGAGAATCGAAGAAAACAGTCAACATCATCTTAATTCTTTAACGACTTTGTCGTGGTGTTTTGGATTTCAGCTCATCTGGATAGCGGCACTCTGCGGATTGTCGAGCTGTTTCGACTTTATACTCGTACACCCAAGTCTCGTCACCAGTAATGATGCGCTGAATGCCCGTATCGGCCATTAAAAGCATCTCCTTAGCGACAGTTTTGCGAGTCTTTTCGAAGGAAATTCCGCAATTTTGGCACAAGTCGCGCTGCAACCCGTTGCATGTCTAAAATATTGTATAAAATTGTGTATGCCGATCCAGTTGATATATCAAGTTCGCCAGCTATATCCATCATTGTCACACGAGAATTTTCGAGCACAATTTCCTTTGTTTTTTTTGACATTTTCATCGTTTATTGATGTTGCTGGGCGTGAAGGGTGAGGCAAATTGTCAACTAATGTACGACTTAAATAATTTGTACCACTCAAATGCTTGCGTACGTGATAGAGCAGACTCCCATAGGTTTTCTGCAACATTTTCAATGCATTCGGACAAGAAATTCCGTTGTTAAAACACAATTTCAAACACACTCGTTGCTCGAATTTTTTTTCCATTATAAATTTGATTAGAAAACAAAATACGTCACAGATCGCGCTAAAAATTAATGTCAAAGCCTATAACAGTCCTGCCAGCCTTAAAAAAAATTATTTGTTTTATGACAACTGTTGTTATATACATGTAGGACGGCAGAATAACGGGAAAGTCTGTTCGAGCTTTCGAACTATCCTACATGTCGGACGGACTTAATTATTTTTCAGCGTTCAAGAAGATAGCATCGTGCAAAGGCAAAACAATTTCTTTGTTTAAAGAGGAAGTAAGATAAGATAAGAGGATAAGAGGAAATAAGATAAAGAAAGGAATAACACAGTATATGAAACAACTGCCATTTTAATATATTCAACTTTGCGCTCTGTTAACACTTTTCTTCATAATGTCACTCCACGACGTTTTTTTAGAACAAAAAAATATATGAAGTCGGATGAACGTGCTTTTGCACTTACTACATGTAGGACGGACCAATAGGAGGTGTTCATACGTCAGTCAAATGATTGAATCAATCAAAATTTGGTGTTGCTTTCCTATGTAAAAAAAAAATTAACTTTATCTCAGAGCGAAAATGAACTCCAAAATCTTCTCTCGTCAGTCAAAATTTTGATTGAGCTCCAGACCTGCATCAATCAGTCAAAGGGTTGCATTATTTTACTTGTCTGCTTTTTAGTAGGCAATTATATCAAGAAAAGTAGTTAACTGAAAACAAAGGTAGTTTTTTGAAGTGAAAAAGAGATCTAGTTTCTTTAGTTCCCGCCATAATTTCATTAATTCTTTTGTTTTTTTTTATGAATTGCATGCGATGGTCATTCAAATAGGAATAATTTCCGGCGTATTGATTTCCTAATGTGATCAGTTTTAACCCTAAAAGATCAACTATATTTCCGCTATTGTTTTCCATTTTGTAAAATTATTATGCACACAAAACAACTCAATAAAAGAAACACCCAAATAAAGTAATACACACAGCACGATATGAATGCACAAAATAGTAGGTAGCAGAAAAGTAACAAATGCCTGCGTCGGAGCTTCAATCAAAAAATCGTGTGTGAGCAAGCGTCAATCAATATTTTCAGAGAGAGTTAAAGAGAGTAAAAAATCGCGATATACGTCAATCATTTGACTGATGTATGAACACCTACATAGAAAAATTAAAACTTTTTGATTTTCATCCTATATGTCGGACCTGGCGAGAGCTGATGAGGTCGGCCGAAACTCGGACACGGGTTGTTACGGCCACCTAAGTAAGTAAAGTCGGACAGACAGCAGTACAATAGTACGTTGCGAGACAACGTAAAAATCTCGCATGAGGTGTCAAAGCCTTTTCATAAGCAGAGTTTTTATGTAACAATTTACAATGCTTTGCAATGCGATTGTGCGGTGCGACGCATTTTCAAAAATTTGAAAAACGACGCATGCGATGACGAGCTGTCATGAAAATTCAATGGAATAATAATAAACAATTTGAGCGTCATTCTTATTTTATGAGTTTGTTTTTAGTAAAATTTAATACAAAAAAGGCAGATTATGAGTTGTGACAATTTTGCTGCTTCACTATGTTATGTGTTACTTCTTTTAGCTTTGAAACAAGTGAACGTGTTTCTGCATAAATTATGTGATACTTATGTTCAAGGATATTTAAAATTTTCATTTCTTTGTGCATTTCTGACATTGTTATAAAAATAAATGGATATTTTTTTTTCTATTGTTACGCTTCTCATTGTACATTGATTGCGAAGATAACGCGCGTAAGTATTCGTAACAAAATCGCATATCTTCAGCGCATCGGACTATCGCGCTATTGTATTTCAGGCTTTACGCTTCTCATTGTACATTGATTATGAGGACATTGCGCGTAAGGTTTCGAAACAAAATCGCATAGCTTCAGCGCATCGCACTATCGCGCTATTGTATTTCAGGCTTCAATTTAGTACAGCTCTGTGGTCGCCACACACGGTAAAGGGCTGATTATAATGGAATACGAATACGAAACATTGTAAAATGATGAGAAATGTCACTTTGCGATCTATTACATGAATTTCTTATGTGAGCGTTTATAATAAACCGGAACGGAGCGGCACGCAATGTTGAGATCTACAGAAGTTTGATTTCTCCGATACATTCCGTTTATTGACATTTGCTGTGATTTTATTTATTCTGTATTTGTTTTGTTTATTGGATTTTTGATGAAATTTGATTGAATTGAAGCTTAAAAATAATAAAATAATAACATTAAATGTAATTTGCTGTGAAATAAAAAATTTTTATAAAAAAAAAAAAATTATACTGCCATTGCTATTATAATTGCTAAGCCATTTATCAGCGTTTCGCCACGCTACGATAGCATTAGACTTCGTTCCGATCCGTTCATTATAATCAGCGCTTAAAAGTAAAATTTCTAGAAATAAACGTATTTCTGGGATAGGCAATTTATTTTATTAACATTGCTTCTCGGCCCAGCCTGGTACACACAAAATTTTTCTAAAAAAGAAAATAAATATTACATAAATTGATATATTATATACTTAAAAATTTGGAAAAATGCAATCAACATTAACTGCATCTTGCTGTATAACGACACGAGACACGGTAAGTACAACATTTTTTTCATACCAAATTATATTGTTGCTCGTTTCTTCGTTCGTTATAGGCCTTCGTTCATTTCATCATCATTTCAACAGCAACTCGTAAGCAATCTCAGAGATTGATCCACCCATCAACAAGAAAAATAACAAACAAGAAGTACATTTTCGGGAATTTTATGTTGCAGTGCTACTAGTTTTTAAAAATTCTGGATTTATTAGGGACTATTTTTAAATAACAATAGCTGCATTCCCGTGACAATGGATCAGATCAAATCTCAGTGGAACAGCTTTAGTTAAATTTTATTACAATTTGGCATCACTGGCGATGAAGTGCCAAAATAGGAACGCAAGCAGTGAGACGAAAACTTGAATAAGAGTAATTCAGATTTGACAACTATGTTCGTTTTGAAAAAAGTGCTTTAAACTTGGCAGCATTTTAAGATCAGAAGTACAGCCAGGAAAAGAGCTGGTTCTAATATTTGTTTTTCAATTGCGAATAAAATAGAGCCACGCTGTAGATCAACGACCACAGGAATGCAGCTAATATCTATGACCCTGGTTTAAAACATTGATGATATGCAAATCGTTTGCCACGCTATTAAAACAGCGTAGTGGTGAATGTTTGTGGTGTACATTCTGTATTTTAATAATTCAATGACAATACGTTTTAATACATTTTCGGGAATATTATGTAGCCTTTGTGAATTGTGTAGCCAAGCGTTTCCACTGCACGAACGAACGGGCGAACAAAACGTAGCGATGAATTCTTCGTTCGCTCCAACTGTTTCCACTGCACGAACAAAAATTGCGAACACTGGTAAGTCATCATCTTGTTAGTTCGTACAGTGGAAACACTTAAATTCAATGCTTGCAAACATCAGCGTGGATCAATTTTAGTTTATAGAAATGTATTAAATCGGATTAATTTTGACTACTTTTATATATATCAATAACATATAATAGTCACATTATTCATATTAAAAGCAATAAATAATATTAACCCTTTAACTGACATGGTTAGAATAATGGAAAAAAAAAACACCAGCCCATTTGTTCCTGGTGAATGTTGGTATTGAATGTTGGTATTTATGACAATTATATCCTGAGGAGTTTTTATATAATTATTTTAAACTAGTATCGCCTGTGGTCGAAAATCGACCATATAAAAATTGGTTTTTGTTTTGTTTTATTTTTTTAAACGTTTGGCAAAGAAAAAAAACTTTAAATTGGGAAATACCTAAAAGTAGTACAATAAATGAAATGAAAATTAATTACCAGGGGTATTCACTATTCATTGCACTTCCCAGTGCAGTTGAGGACTTGTGCAGTTAGGTTTTCGTGAACACACCACACTTTCAACTGAGGAATTATTGAATTATATGTCGAAATTTACGTTTTGGGCTTAGTCACTGAATATATTTATCAAGTAATTGGTATATAAATTCTTAAATGTTGTATCACTAATGCAAAGCTGCCAACTTTTGTAATGTGGACAACTGCACAAGTGATCAAGTCCTCAAGTGCTCAAGCTTAAGCCTATAGTAGAAATGCAGATGTGCAGATTTTTGACTTACATGTATTTTGTTTTTGTAAAGTGCACAATTCCTCAAGAATTTTGAATACCTCTATTATTAATTATTAGTGAATCAAGGATTAGTTTAATTTATTTCTTAAAGATTATATTGAAAAATCTAGTTGGCTTGCATGCATGTTGCTTATGTTTAGGTTTCATATTCTTCAATGGCAAGATGTTATAACTTCACTTTCGAAGCGAACATCGAAGCGAAATATCGTTATGGCAGTATGTTATAAAAAACAATAAAATTGTATGAAAAAAGTGACATTATCGCCTGTCGAAGTTGCTGAAATGCACCAATTTTCGACAAATTGAGGAACATCGAATTTTGCGAATTTTATAACTGTCGCCACTGGATTGGTAATAATAAATTTTCCAGGAGAATTCGATTTCACAACGCATTTTATTAAAATCAAATCAAATTTGAAATTTTAATGCAAATACAATTTGAAATTGAAATTGCATTTAAAATAAAATACGATCCAAATTAATGTCAAAAAAATGTGCTTTTTAAATAAAAATTTGGTAATACTATTACTTTCCTAATGAATTCGCCATCAGTTATCTTGTTCAGAAGAGAGCACAATGTGCTCTAAAGCACTTAATTCTTTTTACTCTCTTTCACATTTTGATCGTTACTGGGAAAGGCCAATATTACACGATGGTCTTTAGAATGGCGAGCAATGAACTCTTTTTACTTTCTTTCACACTCTGATCGTCACCATCGAGCAACGTTTGACATTTTCATGTTTTCTTCCATGCGACACTGTTTCGATCGGTGAAGACGATGGCGAAAAATATTATCATATTTTGCTCCGTCTATATTTGCGATTTTCTCCAAACAAAGATTTTCAAGAATTCTGCTAAATAGGGCATCCCAAACTATACTACATGCCCATCCAATCTGTCATGTCATCGCACATGTAGTATCGTTTGTGTCCAAAAAATCAAGTTGGATGGATATGTCCGATGAAAGACAAAAATTTTTGACTTTTCTGCCGGTCCATCCGAAATGTAGTATCGTTCGTGTGCATGTCCATCCAACTTGGTGCATTTTCTCATTCGAGACATAGAAAATAAATAGTAAAAGTACAAAAATATTTGTTAAAATCAATACATTCGTCATTTTTACGCTACAAAATATCTAATGCGCTCGATGTGCACTCTTTGAAAACTATAAAATAATTAAGTTCATCCGACATGTGTCACCATTTGGGACCAACGAAAAAAGTGCCGTTATTTTGTCGAACTACATGTCGGATGGACATGTAGTATCGTTTGGGGTGCCCTAAAGACGTGCGCCTATTGGCAATGCGCTTGCAAACGAAGTTCTTATTTGCATTTATTTCTTTGCTCTTATCCACTAAAATCTCCAATGCTGGTTCTTTTAAAACTTTACTTGTGGAGTCTTTAGAATATATATCCCAAAAGCATGCAAACGATTTATATTTTCAATAAAATCTATCCAAAATTGCGATTGCTTTACTGAAACCATTTTATGTTAACGCGGCAAAATCAGAAACGAAATGAACTTACTACAGCGGCTGTACGAAGGACTACACACGATACAATCTAATGGTGTTTTCTCAAAAAAATGTTTACCTCTATAATTAAATCGTCTTCATTTCTCGAAAGTTTTGACCTGAAAAGTGTTAAAAAATATATAATTTTTGCACCCTCAAGATCGACGGTTTCAGACATGATACAATGATAAGGTAGGCCCATGATACTATGTGCTCTCACGCGTCAACGAAGAGTGGATAATGAGAAGCAACATTAATGTCAAAACGACGAATTTCGTAGAAATTGCAAATGAAGAAAATATTTTATGTTTCCAAGTTGCAAACAGTGCTGTCGCGGGTATTAAATTTGTGCTAATTTGAGTGAAAATATTATATAAAAAGTGTAATAAAAACTATAAAATGTGAAAGAAGTCTTAAAATTGCAAAAAAAACCTGTAACAGTTTTAACCTAAAAACAACTGCGAAACGTGAGCATAAAGAAATTCGCGATGAACAGCTGATTTTGACATAAATGTAGATTTATTCTGCTTTCTACTCCACTCCTCTCCGTTATGACCTTACCTTATAATTCTGCCATGGGTTTCAGAGTTCTGCCCTCAAATGCTACCAACTGAAGAAACAAAAAAGTAACATGTTAAGAAAATAGTGAACATTGTATTGAAATTTTATTAATGAGTGAGCTTCTTCTATACAAATTACAAATATTTATTATAATTAAACATAAAATAACGTTAACGAAAACATTTTGAATTTAATTTTGAGTTTTGGTATATCACGGAAGACTTTTGCAATTATATTGAGGTTTCTCGATATAGCAGGGCAGCTAATACAACATTGAAAAAATGTTGCATTTTTATGTTCTTTCTCGGCTAAGAACAGGTCAACATTTTTTGAGTTCTCAGAGGGCAGAATTTTTTGGAGAAAAAAAAACGCCAAAAGTACAACCGTCGGTTACAACGACAGGTTGGATACATTTTTCATTCGACCGTGTGATATCGGCCCAACCGTTGCAAGCTAGGACCACTGTTAAATTGGTCAAGACTTGAAAGCAATGAAAATGAGAACATAAGGGAACATGAAAAAATTGACGGTACAGAGACATTAGGGCCGTTCACTTTATCAAATTTCTCATCCCAGTCATCATAAAATTTGACAAACAGAAATATGGAATTTGACGACAATTTGACATGCTGACACTCATCAAATAGTTGGTCAAATCGTTTGATGAAAATCAAAATTTTTTGATTTTTCATTTGTTTGACCATCGATTTGATGGAAAATTTGACGTGTGAACACTCGTCAAATTTTCTAGTGCGATTTCGTCACTTACAAAAAATGTTTTAACGTGAACGTAATGATTTTATTTATTGATAACATTCAGACTGTGGCAGATTAAATCGGATATTTTTAAAAACACATTATTAAAAAATAAAGCGTATGCTGATGTTTTCACTTCGGTGTACAAGACAATAATGTAAATTGACGAAAAATTTGATAATATGAACACTTGCGTGGACAACCTGTTGACCAATTTGATAATGGTTCACATCCTCCTATTGGTACCGTCAATTTTTCTCCATTTCGTCGCTTCCGATTTGCGGCAAATTGCCTACAAACTCAAAGACTTGTGAGCAAGTCTTGCCCACTGTAAAATGGGGCTGGCATCCACACAATACAACCGTCGCATTGCTTACCAACGATTGGTACAGCCATTATACAGCCATTGTATTGTGTAGATCTCCTTTTGCTCTCACTGCTTTTGACAGTTTTACATTGAAAGCAGTTACATAAACCTTGCTCATCGAGCAAGCGAGCATCTTGTATTATTGGTATTACACGAAACGATATGACCGCCAAGCAATGTTTGAAATTTCACATGCTTTCTACCACGCAACAATATTTTCATCGTTAATCGCTGTACTGTACAGCAAGCAATCAATAAATACCCTGTATCTAGCTGGGGTAATCAATAAATACACCGTGCACTAGTTTTGTACTAGAACTTATAGGTCATATATGAACTAGTTAGCTACCGTAGACAAAAACGCTCTAGTATATTCAATTAGAAAAAGAGAAACAAAACTATTTAGAGAGCCATTTTTTTCTATTCTTCTTTTTGTTGGCATTCCTTTCAGTTTGTTAAAAAGTGTTAAATAAACCGAAATATTGTTCAATTAAATTAAACAAAATTGAACTAGAAGAATGTAATAATAATTAAACATTATTAAACAGTGGCAAGTGACAAAAGGCAGCTTATAACGGAAATAGCTAAAGATAGGGAGAAATGTTTGAAAAAATTTAAGCATATTCAAAGTGAAGTGAGTGAAAACGACACAATGGAGGTTAAGTGTGCGTCTAAGTGGGAACTGCTTGGGATATGCTTGTAATGTTATGAATATGAAAATATGTTTATGTGTATATTTATATTAAAATAAATAATATTACATTACATTCAAATATAATTAATGTGTTTGAAAAGCAATTTCGAATATCCAGAACCAGTTATAGAACTAGTGCAATATCTCTCCCAAAGAACCAGTTCTTACACTAGTACGAGGTAATGCAGCGTGTGACAATTTACCCTTTTTGTAGGACAAGCTCATGACAGTAAAAAGCATTGCTTGGAGATAGGCGGGGTACTAGTAACTGTCTTCTGAGTACTATTGAATTCACTAGTGTTGTACTAGTTCTTGACGCTGCAGGGTAGTTAAATGCTTTCATCTATCTTCGAAATAGAGCTTACTTTTCACCAAAAATAATTGCACCTAAAATTAGAAGACTTTTGAACACATTTCGGTCAGCTACAAGTACGTGCTAGAATATCGTAATGAAATTTTCAGAGTATGTTTTTAGTGATCAAATCAAGAAAATTTCAAAGCTGAAGATTTTTCCATTTACCATTTTTTGGCTACGAGGTGGTCAAAAATTCGACCAATGGCTCAATGTGTATACAAAAATTAAAAATTTTGAAATAAAATGTTGTTATTTTTGTTAAATAAAATATATGTAAACGTGACATGTGAGAATACTATAATAAAAGTATGCATATTAGGTCATTGGTCGAAAAATCGACCACCTGTGTTTTATCACGCAGGTAACACATAGTTAAATTTACATAGTTAATAGTTTATTATACATTACATTTATATATTTCTTTCGATTTTTTCAAAAATTGTCCAAAAAAGGTATTTTTTACCGCTTTCCTGAATAGGTTAAAACAGAAAATTTGATAAATTCATGTTTTTTCTGAATTTCCATTTAACCAAACTGTGTATATGCGGAAAGAGTTTGAAAAAATCTGTGATATTTTTCCAGAAATGAATTTGAAAGTTAGTGGTCGAAAATTCGACCAGCGGGCAAAAATAGCGGGCTAAAGTAGGCTAAAAGCTGCTTCATACTATTTGTACAACGTGATGTATTTTGAAGTAATTTAAGGTTCCTTTAGCTGCCCACTTACGGTTTCGTAACATTGACGAAACAAATAAATATAAACAGTAGTGGATCACAGCCATCACGCAAGGCTACTGATGAGTTGATGTAGCGGCCAACGAAACAGTCTGTATAGTCTGCTGTGTGATTACTACTCTCTACAAGGGCTGTTGTTGTTGATTGTTTTCTTCGGAAAGCAACATAGAACTTGTGCCCGAAAATTATAACTCTTAATTAATAATTGAAAAATTATATATAAACACTTAACGTTAAACTTATGAAAAGAGGTCGTAATTTATTAACAATTAATTATTACAAATATAGCCGAGTTTCAATTCCAGCTAAAATATCAGTTTCGGTCTAACAGAATTTGTGTACTATGCGTGTATTTAGCCTAAAATGGAGAAAAATAATATATTAAATAAAATTCATTAGAAAATCTGAGTAAATTTAAAATCTATTTTAAAAAGTGACATATGTCATTTTTGTTTAATTATTTATTTTAAATTTTAAAATAAATCACATATTCAGGAAGAAATATAGCAAACAAACAACTTTTTAATATTCTTTATATACTTATATTTTATATTAATGGTTTTCATGCAAAGCAGCAAGCTTAAAATTTAGACAATTAGTTATTTTCAACATCAGGCAGGTTGCATGAATGTCCACAAAATCATTGATGAATTTGCTGTATATATGCTGTTTAACAGTGTTTGTGCTGCAAACTGATCCAACAAGTCGCCAATGAAAATTGCGGAAAGCCGCGTTGCGTTAAACAAGTCGAGAACTTGTTGTGTGCAAGTTGTTTAATCTGAAGGTTCCGGTATAATTACACAGGCTAGCAACTTGAGTTGGAGTTGCGTTGACCAAGTGTGGAAAAGGCCTAAATCGTACATCAAATATATATTGTTTGTGCAAAAGCTTCTCCGGCTGTGTGCTATTCGGAAACTTTTCACTGGTGGTAGGAAAGAAGTTACTGAGTTGAATACAATTTCTGTCTGTTGAAATAAAATTGTCAATTTTGCTGTGCCAAAAGAACAATGAATTTTTGACAACTAGAAATTTTGGCGTTTTAGATTTCGTTAGTGTGTTAGCGCGAGAATTTAATTTATTTTGCAAAATTGTTGATATAACTGAAAATGCACAGAATTTTACGCAAATATTTTCCACTTCTGGTTGCTTTGCTATCGGAAGCAAAAAGTTTTGAACTTCGTTATGACTTTTTTTAAAGGAAGGGGGAAGAGTAAGTACTGCTTTTGTTTTTCTGCTCCGGACAACTACCTAAAACATTATTCCATTAAGGATATTACCTATATTCGGCCAATAGGTTATTCCGAATCATTAAATGCTATTTTGAATGGAGACAATGCACAAACTTAAATGCATTTAAGAGTGTCTGCTAGCTCTTTTCGCAGAATTGTGGAGTTTATTCCAGCGAAGCATCATGGATTGTCAATAGAGTATGAAGTGGTTAGCTATCGAGCATCAAGTGGCTTTATGGGATTGCGGACAGTATGCGATATAGTTCTACATATGACGTGAAACTTCGTTTGCTGTTTTGTTGGGATTTTCATTATTTTTTAATTCTTTGTGCTTTTTCAATTTATAATTAACTAAAAAGATTAGCTTTCATTAATTTCACTTTAGTTATTTTAAGCACGAGCTTACAAGTGTTTTTGTTTCTATTTATGCTTGTGTCAAAAATTCTCTTGCCGATTGTCAAAATTTATACTAGCCCCTGAGGCTACATGAATTTTTGAAAATCATATTCACCTCGCAAGTGCCACATATTCTCATTCAGTCTGTCAAAATTACATCATCCGAGTGAAAAGTTTCCGAATAGCACACAGCCTCCGTACAAATTATTAATAGCTTATTTGGCTTATACCATTTATAAGGGGTATTGCCCATTTGCATGAATACCATTATTATATTTATATGTATTTGATAACAGTGACATTCTTGCCTTTTATGTATGCGCATACTTTCAGCCTGAACATTTTTCAGAACAGTTTTTTGTAAAAATAATGTAATAATGGCAAAATATAATTATAGTTTAGCATTAATGCTTCCAGCCCTTCGTAGGACGGGCTTTTATACTAGTTTATAAGGTATGCATAAAATTTGGAAAATAAAATTTTACGCCAATTACTTGCTAATGGCGTCATAAAAAAAAATCAACATTGCGTACAGTATTAAGACATCCGTAGTAGGACAAAGTGACTTGAAGGCACTTAATTTCTTTCAATTGTGTAAATTTTATAAATTTCGTACCAAAACTCTAAACGCACTCCCGAGCTTAGCATAGTTTTCCATCTCTAATTACACAACATCTGGCAGTTGGTTGCATTGAAAATTGATCAATGTCTGGCAAGAGTGGAGTGTGTGTGGCAGCCATATTACAAAAGAAGAAAAGTGGATTTTTTCGCTCTCTGTGGGTCTCTGTGGTGGCGCTGCGTTCTCTGTGAAAAATCTTTCGATTATAATTTTTCAGTGAATTAAAAATATAGAAAAAAGTATAAAGCTAACAGCGTGCATAATTAAACATTATCAAATAGATGAAATACGCGCTGCGTGCTTAAAATTTGCTACAGCAAAATTTGTAACAACTAAATGTGAAAAAAGACCAAAATTCGGTGGACTACTAAAAGAAATTCAAAACGGTAAATGTAAAAAAGAAATTTAAGTAAAGTTGGTTTGACATATAAGTAGAGAAAAAGTAAAACTAAATGATTGTTGAAAAAGTTGGTAAAATTAAAAAGAAATTTATAAGAATAAAAGAAACGAAAAAATGTCGATATATAGTTGAAAAATTTTTGTACAAGAGGCTAAAATCAAAAACCAAAAAAAAAAAGAAAGAGAAATCTAAGTGAGGCATATAAAATTGAATTTAATTGAAAGTGTTGAAGATGGTGCTGCTGCGCGATTGCGGAGGTGCAACTCAGTTTTATTGAATTCAATTCTTCATCGATTCATTTTTTTTTCAGATGACTGTGTTAATAAAATGTTAAAAAAGCTGAATAAGTGTTTAGTAAAAATTATGAAAATCAAATACTGCAAGAAAATCACAAACAACGTTGACGGCAAAGCTTAAAAATTGTTCAATTCTAGCTGAAAATTCAGCGAAACGAAACCAAAGTGCAGCTCATAAAAGAAAGAAATGTGTTAATTTGTGTTTTAAAAAGTTAATTTATGTTACTAAAGGTTTTTTGCCCTTTTCTACGCTAAACCTGCAAATTGAAACGCTTTGCAGTCGGGTGAGCATATCAAGAAAAATACTCTGAAAATTTTTGAATAAAGTGCAATTTTAATTAAATGACATGTAAAAAAAGTGAACAAAAAAAAAATTAATTGTCAAATGCGTTTTGCTTGAAAATCAAGCAAAAAAGACCAACAAGAATATGTCATAAATCAGCAGAGCACGACTAGCTGCTTTCAGTGGCAGCAGTTCTGTGTATTAGAGCGGTGTAGCTATAGGCTGCGTTACGATTCAATTCTTGCTAATTGCGGTAGTTGAACGTTGTCGCGCAACCAAATTGACGCAAGTGTAAATTTACTGAAACCCGTCTCACTCTATGTCCGTCCGTTCTTCGTTGCAATTTGACTTACAAAAAAAACCCCACTGCTTATTTCACTTGGCATTAATTAAAAAAGTTAAAGATTCTAATTAGGCACTATTTATAGTTTATAGATTATGTTAGAAATACTTAAATAATAGTGACAGTGGCTGCTAAATCGAGTTTAATTAATCTAGCTTTTTGCTGCATTTTGACAAAGCGCCAGGTACACAAAATTTCTTTGCTTTCAATTCGCTTCAGTGTGTGCGCTTCGCTTTCAATGTTCTCTGACATTTGCGTTTTTCTCTATTGCGTTCGTTTTTTTTTGTGCCTGCTTTGTGTGCTGCTTTATTATTTGCTTGCGTGTGCGTTTGTCAAATACATATATTAAAGTTTAAAGTAATTTTAATATTGCGTTAAATTGCCTTTATAAGAATGTTAAAATAACTCTGTTATTCGCTGGCTGGAATCGTTGAACTCCTTTGTTTCGATCTTTATGCACTTGTCTGTCTTTAACAATCCTGCTGCTAGTGCCTTGGTGGAAGCAGGAAGGTAGTATTTTCGTTGACCTTTTTATCCTTTTTTATATGTCCTTGTTCTGTATGGTGGAGGCGTTTAAATTCCGATACACCGCGAACTTTTTCTTTATTTCTTTTTATCTCTTTTGCATTGACATTCTTTAGGTTGATATATTTTTCTGACATTTCGTTGCAACTATCAGGGTTGTAAAATTTAACAGCTGGTGTTGCCAACTGTGCTGATTTCCAGCTATATATCTGGAAATGCTACCAACATTTAGGATGTAAAGTTAATTCGTAAAGGAGTTCATATAATTTTATAACCACACAAGTGTAAAAAGACACAATAGGCGTGCCAAATATATATTTAACTTTAATAATAACATTTTTGCGGCACTAACAATAAAAGTTGAAAGATTTTTCTTAAGCTAAAACAGAGTAATAAAAAGCACAATTTTTTTTTTAATATGCAGAAATCCTTTGACACGTTAAATCTTATCTCTGCTTAGATTTTTTATGTTTAATGATGTTTTCCTAACACTAAAACGACCACATCAGTCAAAATGATTGGTTGGACAATTTTAGATTGAAATTGTTAGTTAATGAATGATGTCATGACTTCTTCGCAATGATGTCATGACTTTTGCAGTAATTACTTAATATTAAAGTTGCAAAATTGCATTTCAGTGAATTCCTTTTGTATGAAATTAATTCTGTACAAAACAGAACATTTGTCGTATTTTTTTCTACTAAGACTGGTAGCCACATTCATAGAAAATTAGTTTTTGCTAGCTAACGACAGCGAAAGTCATCGTTCAGGCGTTTGGGAATTCCGCTACAGGGGTGAAATCTGCTAAAGTGATAGTTGGCAGTCGTTGTTTTCATTGTGGTTTTTGAAAACGACACCTAAATAGCTGTCGCAGGAAATCAATAGGGAAAAAGTTATTGTCAATTTAATAATCACCTTATATGAAGCAAAAGCAACGATTTTGATTAACAACTGAAAACTATCACTTTAGCCGATTCCACCCCAGGATTTTTTATATTATCGGAAGTTCCAGTGTTAAATTATCCACTTCGCTTTCGAAGTCAATTCTTGAAAACTCTTGAAATTTCCATAAATTCTTATAATTACTTCAAAAAGAAAATGATCTCAATGTCATTTAGTTTAATTGTGAATCTCTTTTTCATTGTTTTGTTATTGCATTGTGTTCCTTGATACAATCGCTTTAATTTCTTATCTTAAAAAACAAAAGAAACTCATATCATTACACAATCTTCCAATAAAATTAATATAAAATGAAAATAAAACTTTCATTGTGAAAAAGCTAAAAAATGTTTCATTTATGACAAGAAGCTAATGAAAGAAAAAAAAGACAGATAAGATTAAATATGTATATATCAATGGTTTTTTGTTTGGAGCAAACTAGAGGATTTTGCAATTATTTCAAATTCATTAGAACACAAAAACATCTGATTAAAAAAAAAAACGAATTAGACCAAGTTTCTTATGACCAATTGTGTATTAAGTGCTATTAATCTATTGCACACAAAATGATCGAGAACTGGACCTACAAGTTTTATGGTGAATCCGAACGACTCATGTTTCCAAGAATCCAGCGGTATAGCTAAAAGCTTTGCCGCCGACCTCTGATTAAAAATTAATAAAAAAATCTATTCAGTTTTAAAATCTATTTCAACTCCATTTAGTGATCTACAGATAATATAGAAAGATTACGTGTACGTAAGGTACTAATTGTGGATCTCAGGCAGATACGTTTGTATGTCCCTGTTTACATTCGTCGACTTGACGGTCTAGTCTGGAGGACCATAAGTCAAATGTTTTTATTGATGGAGCATATTTCCCCATATGCTTCATACAGCAATCGATGTCCATCATCTGCATTTTTCTTCAAATCAAAACAAAAAAGCAGCGCTTCTTGCAAATTGTGTTTCATTACGGCCGGTCACATTATCAAATTTTTCATCCAACAAGTCATCAAAAAATTTTCAGTCATCAGAAATATATATGGAATTTGACGAAAAATTTGACATGTGAACACTCATCAAATTGTTGGTCAAATCGTTTGACGAAAATCAAAATATTTTGATTTTTCGGTTGTTTGACCAACGATTTGATGAAAAATCTGACGTGTGAACACTCGACAAATTTTCTAGTGCGATTTCGTCACTTAACAAAAGATTTCAACGTGAACACATCAATTCAAAATGCGCGATGAAGAAGATTTTTGTAATGATTTTATTGAAAGTTGACATGGTTAGTGCACAATGAAAGTATGTATTTTCAACTTCAACGTAATGAAGTTTTTTCTGGTAGGCATCACTGTTGCAAAGATCTGACGTAAGTTGACGCACAGTGCCGGACAATAAAATCACTCTGAACAGAAATGGCTACATGCATGTTTTGTTATTTTCAGTTACAAAAAACTTTCAGGCTTCTGTCATAAATATTCGCTATTATAAAGCACATTAAAAATGCTAGCTGGGTTTCGTGCAAACACAACTGTTTGTTGGGTAAATCTCGGAATTGCAAAAACATGTGTAAATGTAATTGGACAATAAAATAGAATCACTTGATTGAAAATCAGTTCACTGAAAAAGTTTTCGAGTGAAGTATAAAGTTTTTGTTGGAAAGCGAAGATTAGTATCTAAATTTAAGTACAAACACTATTCAAAATCGTTAAAAGAATTTTTTTGAATTAGGCAGAGCATTGCACTGATGTGGAACGACTCCTCGTACAAAACCTAAGCAAAGAGGGTCAGGGTTAATATGAGATTGCCAAAATCTTAGAAAGCTTTCAAAAATTTATATTGAATGCATTAGCTCCTCCAAAACTTACCTTAAAAGAGGAAAAATCATGTAAATAACGGCACAGCAGAACGACTACATTGAAATTTTGTTCACTCGCGATCCATTCAAGTCTGCAGAAGCAATCCGGGCTAAGGCAAGCTTTGGGATTTCTAGTCGAACTTTAAAGCGACGACTGGAAAAGAAAGAACTGTTTAGTAAATCTAAAGAACGGACCTTGAAACAGAAAAAAAAAAAATCTGCTTTTGCAAAATCTCAACGAATAAGGTTGCGTACAGAGTGAACGCGAGTGGCGGACAGGTTTGCGGACAGGCGCAGGTTGCACCCGCTCTAAAAATAAACCGTTCATAGTGAATGCGACAAGCAGATCAGATCAGTGCGACATAGTTTGCTATTATTTTGTTGGTTTTATGCATTCCTTTTCCTATCTGCTCTTGTTATGCTCTAAAAAAACAATTACCAACAACAACAAGAACAGCAACACAAAACACACACTTGTTCATGCGCACAACAAGAGAACAACACTTATTATGCTGCTGTTGTTTTTATGGTTTTGTTTTGTTCATGTTTATTTTGTTTTGATTAAGGGTAAAGCTGTACCAAAAAGCACACAAAGCAAAGGAGAAGAACAAGTAGAAATTTTTGTTTGTTTTTGGTTTCCACGAAATTTTTGTTATGTGCAGAAAAGCAATCACAACTTTGCGCACTTTCAAAAAGTATTCTTGATCATATTTGTGATTTTTCATTTGAAGAAGCTACAAATTGATTTTAGATGAAAGTTGTGCGCGTTCAACAAAAAACAAAACAAAAAATGGATTCGTCGCGGTTGCAAATAATTTTCCTACAAAAATTCAAAAAATATACATTAAAACCTGCCTCGCCGCTGCGAGAAACCAGGACCAACCTGTTTTGTAGCAGAACCTGCTTTGGTCTGCCTGCCTGCACTCTGCACACTTCTAGCAGGTTTATATGAAACTGTATGAAACCACTTTTGTCGCACTGGTACCAGTACGCAAACCTGTCCGCCACTCGCGTTCACTCTGTACGCAACCTAAGTCAGTTCAAGAAATGCCAAAAAATAGCAAAAATTACTTTGGTTCGATAAATACAATTGGAAGTAAATTGAAACTCATGGGTTTCACACCACAAAAACGTTCAAGCATCATGGTGTGGTAAATAAAATATAACATGGATAAATAACAATTTATATCTTGAAATACTCAGGGACGTTATGCATTACAATTTTCAAGGTGGGAATTTATGCTTAAGAGGGAATTTCAACACGATAACTACCCCTAACACCTCGTGTGTTGTGAAAGATTGTTTAAACCAAAATAATATCAATGCTATGACCTTGCCAGCAAAATTACCGGACTTAAATCCAATTAAAAATTTATGGAAGATTGTAAAATTTAATATTTTTTTTTTATTCCTTGATAAAAACAAAAAAATAATTTCAATGGCTAAATATCGCCCTTAATTAGAGCATAGGGCAGAGACAAACTCGGCCCAGCGTGAACCATCTTGTTCCATTCAAGTGGCGAACTTCCTGCCAAGTGCATCGGGTTGGGTGTTCCGCATTCGCCAAGAGATCAAGTCATGCGTTGGCGACCTCTACGCATGGACCCTTGGGAATTCTTCTTTGCGTAGAGCGTGACCAATCCACCGTTATTTGCGGTTTTTGATTTCAATAGCTTGCACGTCGAGACATAAGTAGAGTATATGCCCCGAAGATGTGAAGTTGACTTGAAAAATAGACGCTATTTTATAAAATACTAAAAATATATACTAAAATTTTTGATTTCAACTTGGAGATTAAGTTTTAATTTTTTTTTATATTTTATTCTATTTTATTGTCCCGCTTATTATGGAGTACTATTAAATTTTGGGTTTTTATTTTTTTTATTTATATCACTATATTGTCTAAACCTTTTTTATTCAATTCTATAATGATAAGCAAATAATACAAAATATTCAAGTTGTTTGGATTCATATATTATTACGATGGTTTTTTATCATTGAAGTTTGCATGAGTAAATATGATGGTATTTTATTGTCCGGCACTGTATATGCCTTTTTTTTTTGCGCTCAGCTGTTTATTTATGTTTAAAAAGCACATAAATTAATTCAGTTTTTCCTGTTTTTCTTTGGAAGTCGTGTTTTAAGAGTGCTTTAAATATGGAGTACTTTGATGAGCATTTTCGTCATATTTTGCACTTTAACTTCGAAAAAGCCAAAAATTAGTGGAAGTTTGTTTATGGCGATGATGTGAAGACAATGTCAGAAGTGGTTTGCCCGATTCCGACAAGGAAATTTTTCAATCTTTGATGTTCCCCGTTCTGGTAGGCTTTTGGAGGTTGACGACGACCAAATCAAGACGCTAGTGGAGACAAACAAGCAAGTATTCGACAGTTTGAGAAGTTGCTAGTGCTCTAAATTTGTTCGTTGGAAGTGTTAACGGTCATTTAAAGTCCGCTGGTTTCATCCAAAAATTGGATGTCTGAGTCTCGCATGAATTGAAAGCAATACACAAAGTCAATCGTGTTGACGTTTGCGATCGGCTTATGAAATGTGAAAAAAGCGAACCTTTCTCAAGCGTGTTATTACGAGTGACAAAAAGTGGATTGTCTACAACAATGTCAACAGAAAAAAAGCTGGTCCAACAAAGATAAAGCGCCGAAAAGGCAAGCAAAAGCAAATACCCGCCAGTAGAAGATTATGTTCTCAATCTGTAGGGAGTGAAAGGGGCCTGTATACCACGATCTACATCCACAGAATAGAACTAAATTCTGAGGTCTACTGTGGGCAACTACAGAATTGAGCGATGCCATCTAACAGAAACGTTCTGAGCTGGTCAACCGGAAGAAAGAGGTTTCCACCACGATAACGCCAGGCCTCATACGAGTTTGGCAACTCGTCAAAAATTGCTTGCGTTCGCATAGGATGTTATGCCCTCATCTATCCTATTATAGTTCAAACCTTGTACCCTCGGATTGCTATATGTTTCGCTCCCTGCAAAACTCACTGAATGGTAAGACCTTTGATTATGAGGTTCTTATCAAACAGCACCTTGAGAGATTCTTTGCAGAGAAAAGTGGAGATTTTTACCTGCGCGGAGTAATGAAGCGATGCCAAATATATAATTGATTAATGTTGATTTGATTTATAAAATAAATGAGCCACTTAACTGTAAATAAAATACCGTACTGAATTTTTAACAACCCGTTAGAACTTAAAGTAAAATGCAATAACAAGTATTGCAAACACTGGCGAAAAAAAATATTAAACTACTTTTGCGTGTCTTTGTTTTCAACAATAGTAAAATTTTTCAACTCACCAATTTAGGGTAAAAGAAAGGGTAACATATTTCAAAAATAACCAATGTCATTTGAAAAGTTTATACTTGAAGTTTGCCTTTCGCGATTCAATGCAATAAAGTCACGCAATCCACTTTAGTTTAGCACGAATTTGGTAAACCTAACCTGGTTGAATTTTTGGTTTTCAAGCTAAGGAAATTTTCCGTTTAACTTATTGATTTTTGCTTATTGTCAATGTTCTAGAAAATAAAAGAAATTTTATTTGGGCCAAAGCATATACTTTTTCTTATAGTAAGTGAAATAGGTCAAAATGGAAGAGTTGTGGAAGGTGAAGCAAAAGCACAAATATCACTGAATAACACACTATAGAATAATTTTGCTCTCAATGAAATACGGGTTGCACTTATAAACAAAAGCGAATGCGGCACAAATTGTATTGTGGTTTTATGTATGGCTGAAGTAAAACTCAGTAGTCCCAAGATTCTCTGAAGGATTCACTTGACCTTCAGAGCAAATATGAACGCAATTTAAATTTATTTTTTCAATGGACAATTCCAATTCCTTATGATAGTTCTTATTATAATTTAAAAAATATTTGCAGTACAGCGTATGATGTAGTCGGAAGTAATTGTATGTAACGAGTACCCATTTCTTTAAAACGGGTAATCAATCGGCTCACATGTAGGGTAATTGGTTCTAATAATTTTTAATCGGGTCGGGTGATCGGTTCTTATGTCAGATGATCGGTTTTTAGGACATATAATCGGTTCTAGGATATTTAATCGGTTCAGGTGATCGGTTCTTATGACGAGTAATCGGTTCTTTGGCATTTTTGTTCTTAATCGGTTCTTATGATTAAATGGTTTTTTATCGGTTCGGGTGGTCGGTTCTTATGACGGGTAATCGGTTGTTAGACGTTTAATACAATGTGCGACTATAGGATGAATTCAATTCCATCCGAACTTGAGCAATTTTTGGAAATTTTTTTTTAAACAATTTGGCAGTATAGCAAAAATGATACTAACATTTTGTTCTGATCGTATTATAAGCCCACTTTTTAGGTTTTTTGGTTAATATTAAAATTATAACTAATTTCACACCTCATTGAGTTCTTTAAATTTTAGATATTATAATTTTAGCTTTGTGAAGTCTATCTCAAGTGCTTTGCCGAAATGGATAAAAACAAGTATCGCAGTGTGAGTGAATATTAAGCATTTAAAAGCAAAGACACCATCGAAAATCAAACTCTTATTAATTGAAGTGCAGGTATTCCACATCATCATGTACAATTACAAAAAGCTAACAGGTCGGTCATACCAGCTTAGAAGATGAACACCATGCGGGATGGAAAAAACCACTCCAATAATGAAACCATCAAAAAAGTGCATCAAATGGTTTTGGATGAACACCACCGAATAAAGGTTTAAGAACTTGTTAACTGTGCGCATTTCATATGATCGATTTTAAAAAATATTTAATGAATATTTAGGCAATATTAAGGAATATTTAGGTCCTTGGGACTGACCAATTTCAACCATTTTTAAAAGTTTTCTTAGGTAACTTAAACTTATCAAGCACACAAGATTTCATGATCATAGGAGCACGCCTATTTTTGTTCCAATTTTGTATGGGATGAACTCACTATGCGGCCGCCACCAAAAATTTTATAGTAGGCATAATTTTGGTTTCGATAATAATATTAATTAAGAAACAATTTGAAATTGTTAAAGCAGTTTTAACAATTAATACGAAGTGAATTATGAATTTTATCAAAACGTAAGGAATGCATCTTCGTTAGGGGGGTCCCAGTTAAAATACCCCCTACAGCTGTATTTAAATATTTTCGAAGTTTAAGCCGTCTAAAAAATGCTTATAATATGAAAAAAATACTTGGTTTTCATTCGATTTTGACAAATTTCGTAGTCAGGGCTCATATAAGAAAGTGAAGCTTATATGCTAAATTCCAAGTCAGTAAATTAATTTTTGAGGAATTTAAAAGATTTAACAGTTTGGATGACGTAATTTTGTATGGGAGGTAGGCCTGGTTTTCTCTAGATTTTACCAAATTTCATACTTTTTATATTAAATATCTTCAGCTTAAGTGCAAGATTTCAAGACATTTTTTTATTTTTTGTGGATTTTTAAGAGACTAAAGTTAAATTAAAGTTACTTTTATTGGAGCTAGGAGTCGTTTAATCCGATTTTGGCAAATTTCATAGTCCGGGTTTATACATAAAATCAAAGCTTATGTGCAAAATAAAATTTTTGTAAAATTTTAAGAGACTACCGTTTAAATAAAGTCCCTTTATATGGGAGGTAGGCGTGCTTTTCATGCGATTCAGCTCATTTTCTTACTTGATCTTTATTTTTTTAAGTATAAGCTGAATATAAGCAGTTTTAATACAAGAAATAATCAGTTGTAGCAGTGTTCCTTGACTTTCAAATAGCGTTTGAGACGATAGATAGAAATACATTCACCCCAATCGTGAAACATTTTCTCCCTGGAGTTGCAAAAGGGAGTTTCCGTTTTTAAGATAAAGTTCAAAAACTTTTTGGAAATCTTTAATGCAAATTTGTTCATCAACCGTCAATATTCATGAGTGCAAAATAAAAGAAATAAAATGTCTCTATCTGCTATCTTAAAAACTGAAACTCACTTTTAAAACTCCTGGGAGAAAATGTTTCACGATTGGGGTGATTACTGCATAAATGAAGGGAATACGGTGTAAATGGTATTGAATTGAAATGGTTCACAACGTACAAAAATTTCAGAATTTACATCGGATAGCATTATTACTTCCATTGGGGTGCCCCAAGGAGCAGTATTAGGAAGTATTTTAATGTTTACATCAATGATATAGAAAAGTGCTTAATTACAATAAAATTTGTTTGTTTGCTGATGATACATTGATATATATATAGCTGTATGTACATTCGATGTTGCCGTATTTTTCGCAACACTCCACCTCCCCCGGCCCCCACCGTATGCCCGAAGGGTCGACCACCAGATTATCCACGGAATGTACGGCTATCTTGGCAGCAGGTCGCTCGTACAGTCCAGCTGCAGTCTTCACCAGCGCACTTCTGCGACGTTTCTGCCTTTTGGCCAGCAGTTTCGAGGGCTATTGGAGTCCACTATGTAGACAATGTCTTCAATTTCGACTGGCTTTGGATCATTAAACCATTTGGTGTGCCGCGTAATCACCGGCAAATAATGTACCCGCAAGCTGCTGAGACATTCTCCAGGTGTTCGGAGTGAGTGCCTCTTCATTTTCGTTCGCTATTGAAATGTATGTAAATGGTCGAGAATTGACGACTGCTTAGAGTTCCATGAGTGCACCTCGAAGCAGCTCTTCAGATGGATAACGAGAAGGCATTATGCGGTATAAAATATCTTTGACTGAACGCACTAATCGCTCTCAAGCACCTCCCATGTGCGGAGAGGCTGGTGCTATAAAACGCCAGCACATTGACGAACTTGTAAATGCTTTTAACATCTCATTTTGGTCCATTTCATTGAAGGCATCTTGAAGTTCACGTTGGACACCCTTGAAGTTTGTACCATTGGGGGAGCCACTGCGGGCCATAAAGTTGCCTATGGCAAGTATACATGAGTCCGTTGAGAGAGAATAAGCGACTTCTTTATGAATAGCTTTCGTCGTAAGCCAAGTCAGCAATACCCCATAGCGTGTTTCAGTACTCCTACGATCTGATATCGATATAGGCCCGAAGTAGTCCACTCCAGCGTACGAAAAAGGGCGACAATAAGCAGCAAGTCGGGCGTTAGGAAAAGGCGCCATCCTTGGGGGGCTTAGGCCTAGCATCTCGGTTCTTACACTCGACAATTACGGCGCACTTTATAGACAACTGAGCGCAGCTTTGGAATGCAGAAAACCTGGCGAATATCATTCGCAATAGCTTCTATATTGCCGTGATAACGTTTAGCATGGGCATTCGCAACGATTAGTTTTGTTATGTAATGCTTCCTAGGAAGTATAACCGGGTTTTTGCGGCCGTCTTGAATAATTCGTCCTTCGTGTCGTAGTACAGTGTCCTTATTGAGGTACGGAGATAGTGTGTATAAATCGCTGGACTTGTTTATAACATGCTTTTTTGAAGTGTTACGATTTCGTCGCTGTAACAGTCGAATTGGGCTTTTCTCCACAGCAATATCTCTCCAGAAATCAAATTATCTTGCGTTAGAACATGTTCGCTTTTTTTAGTTATGCGTTGCTGCTTCTTCCACTTTTTCCATAATCAAACAGCACACAACACGGTGGACATAGCTCTTAACATACGACTCCATTTAGAAAAACGTTCGGGCTCCACTGACAATGGTAAACTGAATATTTTATCACACGAGTGACAGCCAATGTAGCGTGGTCGATGAAAGATGGCTCTAAGGAAGGAGATTTGCGACGAATAAACAGGTCGAATTGGAAACTGAAGCGTATTTTGGAGATCTTGAGAAATCTTACTATTCAAAGGGCATCGTAATGTTAGAAAATCGTTGGAATAAGTGTATCGAGCTGAAAGGGGACTATGTGAAAGAATAAACAATATTGTTGTCAAAAATCGTGTGTTTTATTTGCTAGCCCGGCAGCATCTTAAACGCCCTATCACCATTCCTTTTATAGAAATTTTCGTTTTCTAAAAAATACAATACTATGGGAACCTTTTTCTTCCACTGCTTTCAAAGTGCCAATCAAAACAAAAATATACCACCCACTTGAACAGAAGTAGCAGATTGTCCCAAAGTAGAATCTAGCTTCGCTTTGATATTGGGTGGAATGAGGTCTTTTAAATGAAACAATTGTTACACATAACGATGACCAAATTTTGTCCATGGTTTACAAATTCACTAAGACCGTTGATCACCATTGAACAACAATTAAGGCTGACAAACAAATATTAAATAACGTAGCGTTATCAAACTCTAAACTTAAACTCTAACTCTAAACTTACTTTGTTTAATATATTTGTCATATTATTATAAACTGCTTTCGTACTTGTTTTCTTAATATCTAAAAATTGTGTGTTCATTTATATAACAGCTATAAACATCAATATGCAATCACAGACAATAAAAAAAGCAGTAATTAAATTAATATCAATCCTATAATCCACATTTACAACAACAAAAAACAGCACCGACAAGATTTTATTGCTGCAGCACTGCATCATCACTTAACTGAGCAAATAATTAGCGTTTGCTTAGTCAGCGTTTGTGCAGAGCGTTTTGCTTACCAGCTGCAGCTGCCAAGCTTAACGTAGGTCAGCCTGTCATCATGCGATGCGGCGCGGTACACAGTGACAAAGAGTTGAGCGAGAAAGGAAGAGTAAGAAGCGTAAGCTTGGGATGAGGAACATATAAAAAAAATTTTAAAGTTAGCTTAATTTGCTTGCGTAATCTTGTTTTCCGCCCTAATTTGCATAAATTTTGAACGAAATGAATTAAGAGAAAAATTTTTTATTGCATTTTGTGATGACAGCATTTAATGGCTGTAAGAAAAAAAAAACAAAAATCAATGCCTACATAAACCCTTAAAGAAAAAAAAAAAATTAATGTATTGCTTTAAATTTTAACCCAAATGAGAGGTACATCAGTAGTAGTCGCAGCACTTTCAGCTACCGTGCCAACATTTGGCCTTTTTTGTTTCAACGTTTTACTTTTTATTTGTTGCTTGGCACGCTTTTGTAGTTTTTTTTTTGTTGCCATAACGTGCAGTTTTTTTATTTTCTATTTTATTGAGCACCCTGACTACTGCATCGAACCTATTCATCTATCCACAGCAGCGGTCCTCACTGCACCACACCGCTATCACTTTCATTCACTGCATTGCCTAGAAACAGCAGCTCAAATTCAACAACAATTCAGCAACGTCGAACGACCTTAACAACCCCTTTGCATAATTTTTTTTGTTGTCGTTGGGTTCTCCAAATAATATTGTATCCAATCAAAGGTAGAACTATTTGCAGCGCTCGCTATGTGTGCTTCCGTTAGTTTTGTTGGTAATTCTTTCTAGCACCAACGCGCCTATCTATTCATCACTCGGCTAGTGAGAAGACTGACATTAACAGCATGCTTGCGTGCTTTGATTTTTTTCAACGACTTATTTAAGCCATTTACTAATTTTGCAAAAAATACAAAAAAAAGAACGAAAAAATGTGGAAAAACTGTTCTCCACTTTCCATAATTCTCTCTTAAAAATAAAAAATATTTGCCATTTACTCGCGCTTTTCATTTGTTTAAATCTGTTTTTAAACATTTGCGCAGGTTCTCGCTCTCACTTTTTCTCTTAGCTCTTATGTGATTTTCGCGCACACTCACACTCGCTGCAATTGTTAACCATCTGTTATCATAGTTTCCGAGTGTAAAAACTATAACTTTGCATGTGTTCTCCAAAATTTATTCAAACTCTCTTTAACTCTCCACTTTTTGTTCACACCAATGTTAATAAAAAAGACTTTATTTGCAGACTTTCTTAAAGCATACCGTAAATTAAAGTTGCTCTAAAAACTTGAATTTAAAATGTCAGGTATTTAAAAATATTCAAGTGTGGACATTTTTTAGATTTTTTGTTTAAAAGTATTTTCAAGTTTTTTCAAAAAGTATCTATTTAAAATACACGTTTTTTTTTAATAGTCATATTGCAGGAGTCATTGAATGATGACCCAACTCAAACTTAACGGCAATTGGCAGAAGCATTGCATGTGCCACAAGCGACGAGTGATGGAGAAGATCAATAATCTCGGTAAATAAGAAAAGCAATGCGTATCGCAAATGTTATTTTTTAGGCACAAAACTCGACTTGATCATTGAACGATAAAACAAAGAAGCTAGTTTTTGCCAGACTCAACTTGTGTGTGTTTGTAGTTAAATGCCAGACGGACAAAATGATGTATATGTCAATTTAATACGCTTTTCGCTGGCGTCATATCTTAGTCAAACCAGAAAGAACTTATCCATACACTACTTCGTAATCAAAAAAAAAAGGTCGTTGAAAGTCATAAACACGCGCTCCATCAATTAAAAAATGTGAGACATGGCTTCGACAATTTAACAGTGCTAATTTAACAGTAAGAGCTCTGGTAGACCACACAAATGCGAAGAAGAACAATTGCAGGAGTTATTGGACGATGAACCCAACTCAAAATTAACAGCAATTGGCAGAAGCATTACATATTTCACAAGACACAATCAGTAGGCGTTAAAGCCCTGTGTTCGTGCGACTACTCGTATTTCAACTTTTACACGCTCTGATTTATTGCTTTGCTAACAATACGTTCAAAAAGTTCATAGGATGACACATAGATGGCGTTACTAGATTTTTTCCATATGATTTTTATTTAGTACCAACCTTCAAACGATATGTATAAAAATTTGACAACAATCTGACAATTGATACGTGAGTTATAGCATTTTGTGTGCAACTATTGTTATTGAAAAAAAAAATGCAAAAAGTAATTTCGAGATATTTGATACAGCATTGTTTTTTGATGAAAATACAGTGAAAACCAAACAATGGCTTGATAAACATTATCCGGACTCTGCTCCATCGAGACAAATGGTAGAAAAGTGGATTGCTGAATTTAAACGTGGTGGTACCAGCACAAATGATGCAGAGCGCAGTGGACGCACAAATCAGACTGTTCTTCCACAAAACATCAAAACAATTCACAAATTGGTTATGAACGATTGCAAATTGAAGCTGCACGAGCTAGCTGACATTGTAAAGATATCAGATGGTAGTTTTTTTACCATTTTACACGAACATTTGGGAATGCGAAAGCTCTGTGCAAAGTGGGTGCCGCGTGAGCTCACAGTCGACCAAAAACAACAACGAATTGATGCTTCGTCGTTATGTGACAATGTATGAAACATGGCTTCACTAATACACACCAGAATCCAAAAGACAGTCAGCTGAGTGGACAGCAGTCGACGAACCAAAGCGAGCAAATACCCAACGGTCGGCTTGTAGGGTATGTCGTCTGTATTTTGGGATGCGAAAGGAATAATATTCATCGACTATCTAAAAAATTGAACCACCATCAACAGCGACTATTACTGTGCACTTTCGGATCGATTGAAGGCTGAAATCGCCGAGAAACGGCCACATTTGCAAACGAAAAAAAGTGTTGTTTCACCAAGACAATGCACCGTGTCACAAATCGATGAAAACGATTTCAAAATTGAATGAATTGGGCTTCGGATTGCTTAACCATCATTCGTATTCTCCAGATGTAGCCCCAGCGACTTTTTCTTGTTTTCAGATCTCAAGAGAATGCTTGCTGGAAAGAAATTCAAGTCCAATGATGAAGAAATCGCTGAAACTGAGGCCTATTTTGACGAGAAAGAGAAATCTTACTATAAAAGTGGTATAGAAAAGTTGGGAAAATCGCTATACTCCTTGTATTGCTCTCGAAGGCAACTATGTTGAATAATATAATCGAGTTTTATCAAAATTTTGTTTTTTTCTTCCTTATCCTACGGACTTATTGAATGACCTGTTATCAGTTGACTGCCATCTATAACACTTGAGAGTTGTGTTTGCTCAAAACCAAACGAAAACCGACAACAACAAGCAATACAATACTTTCTTCTCTCGGCAATCAATGCACGACTTGTTTTTATTTGACAACACCTCAAGCAAAGCAATTAAATCATTATGAACGGGAAGACAATAAAAAGCAATAGATGACAATAGATGGCCATGGATCTTTTGGATCGCTCTTTTGGATCGCTCTTTTGGTGGCTCTCTTAGCTCACTTACAACAACTTCAATATTTCCGTGTGTGTTGTAATATTGTTTTTGTTCCGTTAAAAGTAAGCGTACGTAAGTGAGTAATGATCAGGTCCTATTAATTTTTCACCCCCAACATTTTTTCTCAACATACCCTTCTTATATGTCACCCTTTTGTGTTCCTACTACAAAAACAGGAAAAGATAAATGCTCTAAAAAGTTTATATGTCGCGTAAATTAACTTCTGGAGGGGTCAAATGTATGAGCTGGTCCTATTAGTTTTGCCCTTCAACATTTCTTACCAACACACTTACCCTCTATCTGCCTCCCTTCTTTGGGTCTCCACACAAAAAACACAAAACTGAAAAAAATGTCGAAACAGCTTATATTTCCCGCAACTGGACTCCTAGAGGGGTCGAATTTATAAGCTGATTCTATTTTTCGTCCTCCCCCGACGTTTATTTTGAACACACCTACCCCCTATATACCACACTTCTTTAGGTTCCCATACAAAAAACACAAAAACTGTCGAAAATAGTTTATGTCTCCCGCAACTGGACACCTAAAGGGGTCAAATATATGAGCTGGCTCTATTTTTCGTCCCTCAACATTTCTTTCGAACACACCTACCCTCTATCCGTCACCCTTCTTTGGGTCCCCGTGCAAAAAACACAAAATCTGCAAAAACTGTCGGAAAAGTTAATATCTCCCGTAACTGGACTCCTAGGGGGGTTCTATTTTTCCCCCCCTCAACATTTCTTTCGAACATACCTACCCTCTATCTGCCATCCTTCCCTGGGTCCGCATTCCAAAAACAAAAACTGTCGAAAATAGTTTATATCTTCCGCAACTGGGCACCTGGAGGTGTCAAATATATGAGCTGGTCCTATTATTGGCTCTTCGGGGGGAGGCTCGTGCTGGCTGTGGTTGTGCGTATGCTGTACATGTCTAGATTGATCGGCAGGAGCCGCGCAGTAGTACGGCCGGGCTAGCATATCCCTCAATATGCAAGAGATTGGATGAGTCTCATCTTCACCAGTAGATGACAATGAAGGTACGTCACTACTGCTAGTCAAACTGGTACTGCAATAAGGACAGTATGTAATTTATTGCATAATGTTCTTGATCAGCAGGGTACTGGGTGATGCTTTGTGTTTGTGGAACAGCTGCCAGTTCGTGTTGCTCCACCGGATGCCCAGTGCCCAACTATACTCCATAAACGGAGTATAGTTAGTTAGTTAGTTAGTGTATAGTTGGAGTATACACATAAGTGCTGGTTGTCTGTTCCATGAACTATTACCCATGGCCTTTAGACTCAAATAATTAAGCCAACATGGCAAGAGTATTCGATAAAAACAGATTCAAGTTGTATCTTGAAGCCTACGAGATCTGACCAAGGACTTTAAAACTGATAACAAGGGCAGTCGGCGGCCCCTGGCTTATACCAGGCTAACTAGTTTGGGATGGCCCTTCGGGGACCATCTTTCGTTGTGTCTGTGTAATTACCCATATCGCGGGCAGAGCTATCCAGCTCTGTGTAGGTTTGCATTCTCAAACCGGTTGCCATACGCCATAGTATGGAAGAGGTTTTAGATAGCCTCCACCCATAACAAGGATTCCGAGTGTCATCACAACATGAAGCTAATTTGGTACCTTTGAACCTTCAAAGAGGCGTTGACTAACGCACTATATTGGGACTATTTTGGTCCCAATGTTATGGAACAACTTAAAATTAGGCCTACACGGCAGGTGTTTACGTAAAACACGACACATATCTGTACCTTGAAGCCAGGCGAAACCGTTTATACACAACGCTATCGTCAACAAATGATTTATTTAAACCAAGCATTAATCGAAATACGGTCGGAATGGGCTAGAAGAAATGGCAAAGTGATTTTGTTACACGACAACGCGCCGTCTCGCACAGGAAAACTAGTGAAAGACACATTGAAATTGCTTGAATGGGACATCCACCCGCCGTATTCCCCAGACTTTGCGTTGCGACATCTGACTATCATTTCTTCACATCAATGGGACACGCTCTTGCAGAGCAGCACTTCAGTAATTTCAAGGAAGTTAGAAAATTGCTCGACGAATGGTTTGCCGCAAAAGATAAGCAGTTTTCCGGCATTCTATTCGTAAATTACCTAAAAGATGGGCATAATGTGTAGAAGCCGATGGCCAATATTTTAAATAAAAAAATAATTTTCCTAGAATAAACTCAAGCATACACCTGTATGCACACATACAAAAAATATTGCATTGATCATTTAAGATAACTTTTTTGGGATTTTGCCTTGGGTCCAAAATGCGAGGATCACTATTTAGCAGAGTTGTAAAGATTTCTGCAATCATTTGGCATTGCCATCAGCGACTTTATAGCTATAACTTCGAGTTATGATTTCAATGTTTAAAAAAAAATATTTTATTTTAATCATTGACTGCAATAATTTTCAGTCCTAATAAGAATAAAATTCCCCGGAATTAAGCTTTAGGTTTTCATTTCATTGACTTAAAATCATTTTATTGACTTAAATCATTTCATTGACTTGAAATCATTTCATTGACTTGAAATCATTTCATTGACTTGAAATCATTTCATTGACTTGAAATCATTTCATTGACTTGAAATCATTTCATTGACTTGAAATCATTTCATTGACTTGAAATCATTTCATTGACTTGAAATCATTTCATTGACTTGAAATCATTTCATTGACTTGAAATCATTTCATTGACTTGAAATCATTTCATTGACTTGAAATCATTTCATTGACTTGAAATCATTTCATTGACTTGAAATCATTTCATTGACTTGAAATCATTTCATTGACTTGAAATCATTTCATTGACTTAAAATCATTTCATTGACTTCAAATGATTTCATTGACTACAAATGACTACAATAAATAACTCTAAAGACCGCTCTTTAATGATATCGAATAAGTCAATAGGCTTAAAAAAAATTTTTAGCAATCATTTAAAATCCGTAATTGATAGACATTTTAAATCATGATACCAAAAACTAATGACGAAAATAAGATTGCAATCAATATTGATATATAAAAGCCGCTTAAAAATCTTAGAATAAACGGAAACTTTAAGAAAAAGGTTTGTACTGACCGTTCATCATTCTTTTGTCATTTGATTTGGCCGAATAATATTCTAAAAGCTTAAGTAAATATATGTAAAATATTTTTTGTCATTGCTTTCATTCATGCTCTCGAGCAGACTGCTAGCTTTTTTTCTCTGCAGTTAATAGTCTACAAAATTGAACAGCACGCAACAACGACCCACCGACCAACCGACTGACTCTTTACAAGCACGAACAGCAATAACAACAAATACAACATAGTGACTCTATTCTTGATTCACCCCAAAAATAAATGCATGCTGCTTTAATCTCAAAACACAATCATTGTGTAGAGCAGCAGGGGCTTCCCTAAAATGTAAAAATTCTTGGAATTACAACGAAATGATAGACACAAATGATGACGTCGTCACCGTCATAGTCGCCAATGTGCTCGAAATTGCAAAAGTACTAATAGATGTATTTTTGAGCATACGTATTAGAGATTCCCTACGTTAAACTTCAGACAGAGAGCTTCGAAAGTTGTGCTTTCCCGATTGCTCTCTCGTTGTCCTCAGCGTCGTCATGGTTGTCGTCGTCATTTTTTTCGTACTCGCTGTTCGTACTACTCTTTTCTGCAATAGAGGCGGTTGCCTCTTTTAGGTTTTCCTCTGCGGAGTCCGTCCCTAGTGTACCACACAAGCTGCGACATGGAAAAACGCAAAATTTTCATTACGTTTAAAAAATGATTTCAAAGTGAGCAAATATAAAAATTTTAACAAGCAGAAAATAGCTGATTATTAAAATAATATAAATTGAAGAAAGTACTTAATTTTTATAGGATTTCTGATATGCAGAAAACGTGCAAAATATTTGTTAAAAAATTTCTTTAATTAAATGTCGCATGAGTTTGAGTTCAGTGCAAAAAAAAATTCAATGGCTGCAATTTTGAACATATGAAAAATCCTTCATAAGTGAAGGAAATAAAAATGACTGCATCTTAATTTGTGCCATTAAGTGAAAACTCTTTATGTGAAAATGTGAATTTTCCAAAAAGAAAAAAGATTTTGCTATAATTGTTCCTTTACAAAAAAAAAAAAAAAAAATCAATCTTTGAAGTCTTGTATCGTGCCAACCAACGTTTGGGTGTTAAGGTTCAGTTTGCAGAGCAGGTTTATAACTTCACATAAATGGGTCACCTACAGCTGCATGCGTAATGCTTGAAGATTTTTTTTTTCTTTCTTTCATATGCTTAATTGTGGTTTAAATAATTTGCAAAAGAATTTTTGACATTTTAAATTTGTTGCTATATTCTTTTGTCTTTTTGAAATACTTTAATTTTTTTTTTTTTTGTTAATTTTATCATGATTCTTGTGAATTTTCTGATTTTGCGCACTTGTATCTAACGAAACTCGCTCGCTGCATCCGAATTTATTTCATGCTCTATGCTGCAGCTCACGTTTTTTTATCATTTGTCCGGCAACTAATGCTCTAATGTGCTCTTTTTCTCTCTTTTCGTTCTCTATGAATATTTCTTTCATACACTTGTCATTCGCTTGCCCTGCTTTACGTCGTCATAAGTTATTTTTTTCCCCATTTCATTTCCTGTCTTTTGAATTTGTGTCTTAATGATTAACATTAAGTTTTACCGCACCAAGCATACATCGGTAATTTCCGTAATTTTTAAGTATCGATTTTAAAATTGAGTATTTAAAAATTAAATCGATTAAGTAACTGGTATTTATATTTAGTCATACTTTACACAGTTGCATATATATGAGTCGAAAGCAAACAGCTTAAGTCTTTCTTTTATGTTTCGAAAAATTTGACTTAAAAATTTTCAATCGCTATGTAAGCTCAATGAAAGCTTCTTTGTGTCACAACTTTGACTAGAATAACGTTAGAAGCTTCAGTTTTTGTGTAAGTGGCAAATCTTCGATAAATGTAGTAAAACTTCATTGAGTTTATCGATTTCAATATTATCCATAAGAAACTTTAGAATTTACATATACATTCTTAACCCTAGGCGACTCTTTGGGGTCGTAAACGAGACCCAACAATAATTTTAAAATAATCCTGTACTAATACTTGTACCCAATACCCAATATAGAGTAGGTGACGTAACAAAAAATTATTTTGACATTATAGAAATCTCTTGCACCATGTTTAACAATCACGCGTTCTTTTATATGCAGCTGAGAGAATTTTGAATTTGCAAAAAAAAAAAAAAACAAATTTTCCAATTTTCACTTCAGCTTTTTGTCAGAATAATTAAGGTTTTTAGAACAACTTAGACCATATATTATTTTTTTTTTCCCTAAAAGTAGATTATCTTACGAGTCTCAAAACAAAACTTAAGAGTCTTTTATGGACATTTAGAAAAAAATAAACTTTTCTTAAATTTCCATATTTTCCGAAAACATTCCCAGAGTGCAGGGGCGGATCCAGGAAAATATTTCGGGAGAAGTGTTAAAAATATTAATGTACGCTATATACATATGTATCGTCATTGGGCGTGCAATACCACGTATCAGCCACTTGCACATACACACAAACGGTATTAGTAAAATTCTACAGGAGTGCAGAAAAACTGTTTTCTTTTAAATTGAATGGATTTTCAACTAAACTAAAAACATTTATTAAAATTAGACACTTGCTTTGTTCTGAAATCAGCATTTAACGGAAAATCCGTCCTATATTAATTTAAATCAAATTGAATCAAAATCCAAATTTAAATATTGCCCTTTTTGCAATATACGCGGTATTTCAGTATTTCACGTCCAACGACGATATGCATAGCATATTCATGAAATATGTAATCGGTAAATCAAATCAACTATTCTTTAGATTGTAAAATGATATTAACTCTTCTTGGCTTTTACGATATAACGCCGATTACATTTTCGTACACTACTTCCATGTCACTATGCATGTTCAACAACGCCAACCCGTTTAATAGTTTCTCACTAGTTTTGCTTCGCAGATACGTTTTTAATCTGCGTAGAGTCTATGAAACTGTGAAAAAGCATCGCTTCTCTCGTGTGTCAAACGACGCACCTGTGTTTTTTTTTGCAAGTTATACACGCAGAGCTGGGTCGAAAAGTATTCATTACAATTGAATTCCAATTCCTTGGAATTGGGAATTGGTAATTGTTCATCGTTCATCTCAATTCCTCAGAAATTTAATTGACGAATTTTCCCAATTACATTCCTGAGGAATTGAGATGGGATTAATTCCAAAAGGAATCATTACAACCCAGCTCTGTATACACGGTATACCGGTATACCCGGTATACACGATATACATTTGGACAGTAGTAAAACCACTATATCTTCAAACCGTTAGACCTAAAAAAAAAAGTTTAAGAGATACTTAAGAGATCTTGATTGAGTTCATCTTCTTTGTGGTGTAGTTTTTTACCAACACTTTTATAAAAAATTTAAAATTTTTTGGAAACTAATTCACATTTTTCAAGGTCACCAATACCATTTTTTTGACATTTTGAAAACATGGTCGTATTGAGGCATTTATTTTCAACACCCAATAAACATTGTGGCAAAGGGTTGATTCGATAATGAATCGCTTGTGAATCGTTTTTTAAGCTTTCGTATAGTTTCATACCGACTTCATCAGAGGTTGGCTTGATGATTAAAGAAAGAACCGATTAAAATCATGACTTTCCTAAACTCCATTTAAGATTTTTTTTTTTTTTTTTTTTTTTTAATTTTAAGTGAAAAAAAGACTAAAATATATATTTTCATAAATTTGTATATGAAAAAATTTTGTGAAATATTTTTTCTTCTGTTATGTTATTTCGTGCTTATTCTTTATATAAATAATTTCCACTTATAATTTGTTCAAGATTTTCATATGAATAAGTTCTCGGTAACAAATTGCTTTTTGTTGTTTTGGCGACTCGTTAACGAATTGCTTTTTATATTTTTATATTTTGCTTTTTATAGTTTTTGGCGACTCGTTAACGAATTGTTTTTTTTAGTTTTGGCGACTCGTTAACGAATTGCTTTTTTCGGTTTTGACGAATGTATAACGAAGCCGAAAAAAAATTTGGTCAAAAATGATAAAAAAAATAATTTCGAACTTTTGAAAAGCCAAATCTTTGAAAAATACCTAAATAACAAAAAAAACAAAAAAATAAATTTTTTTTTTTGACCAAGTTGGGGCTCGAACCCGTGTCCGCGAATGCTGGCTTTTATTAACTAGCAAATTAAGCAAGATATATTCAGCATCTGAAATAGCTGAGTGGGTAAGGTGCAGGACTAGCATTCAGGAGACGTGGTTTCGATTCTTGACGAGGTAAGCTTGCAATAATTTTTTATTTTTATATATTATTTTTTATATGATTTATATGATTCGTTATCGAATTGCTTCTTTTAGTTTTGGAAACTCGTTAAAGAATTGCTTTTTATAGTTTTGGCGACTCGTTAACGAATTGCTTTTAATAGTTTTGACGACTCGTTAACGAATTGCTTTTTTCGATTTTGACGATCCATTAACTAACGAAGGAGGAATTTCTCCCGCTCTCGATATTATAAATGAATCGCTACTAATAATTGCTAATGAATGAAATGTACGAGAAAACGGTTCGTAAACGATTACATTAGTGAATCATTTTGTTTATTGGACACATTCTTAAAATTTTACATTGAAAAATTAATGCTTACTAATTAATTAAACGAATTTCTCAAAAACTCTGTACACAATTTTTTCATACAAACACTTTCAAACTTAAAGTGGGATTTTTAGTATTTTTTGTACTTCTTACTGTATTTTTTCAGATAGAATACCTCCTACGGCTTTTCTTTTACAATACAAGAAATTAATAAAAAATAAATAAAAAATTAGCTAAAAAATAAAAAAAGCTTTCGGAGCCTTCTAACAGAGGTACTTGTGTATGGAAGTTTAAAGTTACTTACGCCACTTAGGTGGCGCTTACAACCGTAAATCGGTTTTGGCCGGGTGTACGAATTTGCGCCAGCCATTTCAGGTTGTCCTCTACTTGGTCCTTCCATCGGATATGTGGTCGTCCTCTTCTGCGTTGATCGTCGCTGGGTACCGAATCAAATGTTTTCTTCGGTGGAGCGTCATCTTCCATCCGCTCACCTTGACCTGGCCAGCGAAGCCGCTCGATTTTTTATGCGCTTGGCTATGTCGGCGTAGAATTCACAGAGCTCATTGTTCCATCGTATCCGGTACTCGCCATTGACGCAGAATGGTCCGTAGATCGTACGAAGGATCTTTCTCTCGAAAGCTCCCAAAGCCTTTTCAACAGAGCAGGACGGGCATGATTATTGACTTATAGAGCGTGACTTTTAATCGGCGCGAGAGGGCTCTGCTTCTTAATAGCCAACTGAGCCTAAAGTAACTCTGTTGGAAAGCGTTATCCTTCGTTTTATCTCACTACTGATATCGTCGGTGGAGTTTATGCTGGATCCCAGATACACAAATTCCATCACAACATCGAAAGATGTGTTTTCAACAGTGACATGGGTGCCAAGATACTGGGACAGTTTGTTTGTTGACACCAGATATTTAGTCTTAACTGCGTTCACTGCAAGACCCATGCGACTAGACTCTTTCTAATTTGGAGAATGCTGCACTGGCTTCGCGTGTATTATAGCCAATAATATTGACATCATCAGCATACGCTAGCATCACAACACTCTTGTAGAATATTTGGTGCCACTTTGCCTTAGTTCAGCAGCTCGAATGGATTTTTACGGCAAAAAAGTTTTATTTCTGAATATAGTCTCCTTTTAGCTCGATACACGTCCAACGTTCCTCCAATTTTTTGGTCCCATCCGGAAAATACGTTTTCGGAATGTTCTTAAAAATAGGCCTCTGATTCTGTGATGAGCTCCTCTCTGGTGGTGAATATCTTTCCGACGAGACATTTCTTCAGGTTTGGAAACGGAACAAAGTCGCTAGGAAGCAATTCGTACTTCAATTTATGGAATTTTGCCATGGGAGGTGGGCATGTATGGACGCGCACATTGTCTTGATGGAAGAGCACTTCTTTCCTCGCCAAATTTGGACGTTTTACTTTCAAAGCGTCCTTGAAACTGTCCAATTCGGCTGCATAGTATTCGCCATTGATCGTTTTTTTCGGTGCAAGGTAATCGATGTAGATTATACCGTGTTCATCCCAAAATACTGTATAATAACCTTTCCGGCCGATAGCACCGTCTTCGCCTTCTTCGAAGCACGTTCAGTCGGTAAAGTCCACTGTTCCTTTGTCTCTGGTGTGTAGTGATGGATCCATGTTTCGTCCACGGTTACTAATCGACATAAAAAATCCTTCTTATCTTTGTTTAACATCGCCAAACACGCTTTTGAATCAGTCACTCGATCGTGTTTGTGGTCGGGAGTAAGCAAACGCGGCACCCATCTTGCGGATAATTTTTTCATAGCCAAATGATTTCGCAAAATGTTCCACACCCGTTCGTCTGAGATGCCTACGACCTAAACAATCTCGGAAACACGGACTCTGCGATCGGCCAACTCGATATCGTGAATTTTAGTGACCATTTCTAGTGCCTGGGAGTCCAGAACGTTCGGCGTCATTTTGGCTTGTACTGCATCGGAATTCAGTAAACCACTTGTGAATTCTAATGGATGGTGCAAGTCCCCATAGTATTTATCAAGCCTTTCCTTGGTTTGGCTGATGGTTTTTTTTTGCGCAAAAAATAATGCTTGATGACTAGCCAGCCCCAAGTAAAATCAGTGGATCAATGTCCCGTATAAGGGGCTAGTGTGGTCAAATGTAAGCTCTGTTTAAAATAATGCAAAGATGCGTTTATAAAATAAAGAATTGTAAAGATTAATGTAATAGTGAAGGTAATAGGTATAAGTAAGAGCTAAAAACTACTTCATGACAAACATTATATATATATATATATATATATACATATAGTGTATTCCACATATAAGAGGAAAATTAAATAAATTATGGTTTTCCATTAATTAACTAACTTTAATTTGGGAAAAAGCTATAGCGAAATGTGTATACTTTATTAATCTGTGAAAAAAGATGTAAAAAATATACCCAAAAAATAATTTTTTCGATATTGTTGCTAAGTTGTAAAATATTGATTATGTTTGCAACACTGTTATCGGACATTCTGTCAACTGCAGAAACCTGGCGCGAGTCTTTTATAGAAAGCTTAGAAAGAACTTATTTCTTATATAGAAATAACGCGAATACACGCATGCAAGTTTTTGTGTAAATCTTCTTTGAACAGATGCAAGTCGCATGTCCCAGTAGTCACACAAAAAATACATAGAAGTTGTTTTCCTAACCTGAAACATGGCTTTATAATTTCAATACTTCCTAAAAGTAATAATAGGCATGTGGTGCACTATTTAATCATGTTTTAATACTTAAGGCGATCATATTATGCTTTCGAGACTGTTTTACAATATGTCCCAGTAGTCACAGAAAATCCTAATTTTATTTCAATACCGTTGCTTATAGCTTAACTTACTTTTCTAGCCAAAAACGGAATAGTTACGGCTTCTTTATGTCTTACTTGAGTGTTAAATGGTTAAATGTATTGATTAGTTAAGATAAATGCCGCGGAGAGAAAAAGGAAATCTGAGAAAAATTAAAAAATATAAGATATGGAAGATAGCTCAAGAAAAACAAAGGGTGGAATCGAAAACAGAGAGAAAAATAGACATGATTGTGAGCCATGATACAATCAATACAAGGTAGAAGTGAGTTCTTTTGTCGACCGCCATCTGTCAAAAACAGCAACGAAGAGAGAGAATAAAGAAAGAGAAAAAAAGCTATAATACAATAATTATTAGCAATCCAGCAAGATCTTGAATGTAGAGCGGAACAAATACGCGTTATGAAATAAGTTATGAAGAAAAATGTGATTGCATAATTTTGCTGCTGCTATCTTGCGATACTTGATAATATTTCCTTTATTGTTGTGCTTATAAAAAATAAAAAAAAAAACGAAATGGCCATTTCAGCCCTTGAAAGGACTTTGACCGAGCTTATTATGATCAATTGTGTTTCGTGTGTTGTGAAATGTTTGAGCACAAGTGATCAAGAACTGGACCTACATTTTTTTTTATGCCGAGTCCGAACGGCTTATGTTCTCAAGAAGCTTTTCATGGCAGTTTTTACTCTCTGAGGTTTGCCATTGTCTGCAGAGAGGTGATTATATAGGTCATTATATTATGTTGTGAGTATAGCAATTTGGAAAATATCAAACTGGAAAAGAATACGAAAAAAATTAAAGTCATATCTTTATGATCGACTTGGGGCAATGAAGCAGAGTTTTTTGCCACATACGAAACAGACGTGTTTTATGTCCTATTATAAAACTCTTGAGAGGTCAAATCATACCAATTTGGAGAAAACGTCAATAATAATAATGAATAATAGATTGAATAATGGATTAAGAGTTAATTTTTTTCGTAGCTTCTGGTTTCTTTTTGATGTTTGACAGAAAAAAATATAAATAACTACATTGATTGGGTTAAAATCAGTAATAAATCTGATTAAAATAATTTATTATTTCCACATATTTTAAGTTGTCCCGCAAGTCACAAAGACCTGTCCCAGTAGTCACAATTTGTAATACTTTTTTTTCCTTTTTTTACAAAGGTAAGCACACTAATTCTATATTAAAATGAAAGCGTTTAGTATATGTTGTACAACACAGAAGAAGCTGACTTGAATATTTATATATATAATATTCCTTTCGAGACAAGACCGTCGTAAAGTGTAGTCATGGCATCCAAGGTATCTCGTGATACGCTCTATGAAGGCGTCAATGGAATTTTGGAGTTTTCCACCAAGAAGCATCGTAAATTCTTGGAAACGGTGGAATTACAAATTGGTCTCAAGAACTACGATCCCCAAAAGGATAAGCATTTCTCCGGCACCGTCAAATTGAAGAACATTCCCCGCCCAAAGATGAAGGTGTGCGTGCTTGGTGATCAACAGCATTGTGACAAGGCCCAGACTAATTAATGGTGTCGAAGATGAACAAGAACAGAAAAATTTGTCAAGAAGCTAGCAAAATCTTATGATGCTTTTTTGGCCTCTGAATCTTTGATTAAACAGATACCCCGTTTGTTGGGGTCCCGGTTTGAACAAAGCTGGCAAGTTTCCTGGTCTTTTGTCGCATCAGGAATCCATGATGGGCAAGATTGAAGAAGTCAAGTCTACCATCAAGTTCCAGATGAAGAAAGTTTTGTGCTTATCTGTTGCCGTTGATCATGTTGACATGAAGACCGATGAGTTGGTTCAAAACATTCACTTGTCCATCAATTTCTTGGTGTCGCTATTGAAAAAGAACTGGCTAAACGTGCGCTCTCTACACATCAAGTCATCCATGGGACCCGCACAACGCTTATATTAATTTGCATGTTGTTTCTTACCCACTGTTAAATCGCCAAATGTGTTTACAAACATAGCATATTGGAAATTTAATTTATATAGTGAGAATACTTTATTACTAAATGGCTTGGCTAAAATTCTTCTTTGAGTGTTCAAAGCTAGATGAGTGGGATTTTTCAGTGTTGCAGTAGTCACATTCGTTCAAATAATATTTCCACCACCATTTTTTTTAATGGAATATTATACCATAGTTATTTATATCTATTTTAAAAATATTTCACTGATCTATAAGTTATGATAACTCATAGTTGAATTCAGGAGTCAAATGTTCCAGTAGTCACACTGGAATGTCCCATATATAATTTTATAATTATGTTCACACTGGCCCCCCCCTCTCCTCTACTCAAAACTAGTTTGATAAAAAAAAATTCAATAAACTTCTCTCTTATGGCCATTTAAAAAAAAGGCATATTCATGAGTAATCTTCAAAGCAAATGGTTTTGCTTGGAAAAATTTCCATATGCTTGCTTTTTATTTTTTTACTGATATCCCACGTATAGATTTTTGTGCCCGCTAGCTTGTACTAGATGAAACACTGTGCGATAGCTTAGAATTTAAAAAATTTTATAAATGGTAAACCTAAATTTATTTTTATTTTCTTAGCTAACCACATCGCTTTTAGTTCTTTTATCTCTATTTGAACTTTTGTTTTTATCATAATAATTGTGGTTTTCTATCTTCTAGAATTACAGGCTAAATACAGGCTAACATTTTTAATATAATAATTTTCTCAAATGATAAGCTTGTAATTCTCACCAATATATTTTAACGTCAAGTTATGCTCAAACCACAAAAACAAAAAAAAAAATATATATTTTATAGTTTCTTTAGCCAGCTACTTTTTGAGCTCATCATAGTAGCGATACTTGAGTTAACATAAATTTTTTGTATTTTTGGCATTTATCTCTCAATCTTAGTTTTCGAGGTTTTAATATTAGGGGAAATAAGAAAAATCTAAGTAATCTCTGATGGAATGATTGCAAAGAACAAATTTTAATACGCATTCAACCGATAATATTTTCCTTATTAGAGATGTTCAAACATACAATGTTGTTGTTTTGATGATGAGCTTAGTTATAATACGAATTTAAATAAAGCTTCATTTTGCAAACAAGCTTAAATAAGCTCCAATAAAGCTTACTTAAGCTTCGTTAAGAAAGTCGATATTTCTGACATTTTTATAATGGAATGTCTTAAATAATATAAATATCTTACTTAATGTCTTTTTCTTTGTAATTATCTGTCATCTTAATTTTTTTTATTTTTTTGTCTGTCAAATTTCGCAAATGTAATTTTGGCTAAAATGTAATTTCATTATTTATTTGCTCAAACGAAGGTGCTTAAAAATTTAATTGTGTCATTGTCGTCAATCGAAGGCGTGCTGCTGCTTCTCCTCCTACTTTTGCTGTGTTTGTTGTTTTTGTCATATATTTATCGTATATTCATTCTGTTGATATTTCTTCTGTTGCCTTCTCATTTTATTCTACTCATTTTTGTTGTTTTTGGTTTATGTAATTGACACAGTTTTGTTTTTTGATACACTTTCTCTTAATCCTAGAAGCAAATAAAATGCATCATAATAATAATTATAAACAAAACTTTACAATACTCGTGACAAAGTAGATGTCGAAATATTTGTAGTGAAATAAAAAAAAAACTGGGTTATCCACATGTATGTGTGTGTTCATTTTCATATGCATATATGATTTATAGATTCGAGTATTTTTAAATTTCTACAATCAACAAAATTGATATTTACATTAAAAAGTTTATGTTTTTTTTTTGTAAATAATTTTAGATAATATGGCCTTGAGAGTTATGATCATAATTAGCTACAGCAATTCTACTAAGTGGCGGCCGTGGCGTAGTGGGTAGAGTGTGTAACTCTTACGTCAGAGAACCCAGGTTCGAATTCTCCATCCGACACAGAAAGTTTTTTCAATTGAATTAATTTTTCTGTTCGGCCGTCACCTCTATGCAGACAATGGCAAACCTCAGAGAGTAAAAACTGCCATGAAAAGCTTCTTCAGAACATAAGCCGTTCGGAGTCGGCGTAAAACATGTAGGTCCAGTGCTCGATCATTTGTGTGCAAACATTTCACATCACACACAACACAATCGATCATTAGAAGCTCGGTCAAAGTCCTTTCAAGAGCTGGAATGGCCATTTCGTTTTTTTTTTTGTTTTTTAATTCTACTCCAAACTCTAATTCCTACTATCTAGGTAAAGATTCAGAACTTGCTAGAATATTGAAGAAAATAATTAATACTGCTCATGGAGACCTGCAACAAAATCCAAAGTTATTTTTTTCAGAAAGTAGGTATTTGTCGAATATTTTTTTCATCTGTTTCGAACATTTTGATAATTTAAATCAGCGAGATAAAGTAGGCACCCAGTTAGTATAATTTTCTTAACAAAATTGGATGGTTCAGAGTTTTGAACTTTCAACGAGCTTGAAATTTATCTCTTAACCAATCAGATTCACTCCAATTTTTTTTTGTTTGCACAGTCAAGTCGTTTTCCCTATTTTTTTTTTTTTTTGATAAAATCGTTTTCCCTATTTTTTTTTTTTTTTTTTGATAAAATCGTTTTTTTGTAGGTTTTCTGGGCAAACATACCCATATCCTTCAGCCGATATTGTACTGTTCGTGTAGATATACTATATATTTGATGTGATTGCTGTTCCTCTGCTCTAATATCGCCTGCATTTTTTAAGCAATCTAAAAAACATGTTTTCAAAATAATCCGGTCTTTCCCCGGATTGGTGCACTTCAAATATTTTTCAAGATATTTTTTCAAAGAGCGGCGCACTGAGCTTTCATTAAACTATATTCTAGCCGCTATTCTACGAATAGGAACATTTTCATTACCAGACCAATCATAACGCCCTTCTAAACATAATGTTCACTACCTTTTTCCAAAATTCAATAAAAAACTATTCAAACAAAGTACAAATAAAATTAAAAAAAAAAATAAAGAACAACCGAGGGAATTCCCAAAAAAAAAAAATAAATCTCAACAACGTAAGCTTTGAATTTCTAGTATTGTTTGCGTACGGATTTTTTTTGTGTTGGGTGTATATTAATTTTTTACATGATTTTGCATAGGAGGCAGTAGCGCAACCAAAGGGGGATTTGGGGTGTAAACCCTTTCCCCCAAAATTATCTTAGCAAAAATAGAAATAGGGCACAATTAAAGTGACTCACACGAAAAGTAATCAGAAATTTTTATCAAAAGAATGAAAACCCAAAATACATGAACCGTAATCTTTTAAACAATCCATGTTTTATTCGTTCAGAAAACATGTGTTTAAATTTTTTAACTGCAATTCTGACCACTTAGGGTATTGTTGACAATTCTTCGATTTGAGCATGGTGTGAAAAACAAAGTGGCAGCATATTTTCTCATTTTATTTGGTAGCGTATCTTTCTCACCAAAAATGCTCCTAGATTTGTTAATTTTAAGCAAAACCAACCCATAAGCAAAACGAAGTTTGTGAAATTTGTGTTTTTTGCTAATTTTTAATAATATACAAGTATTTTAATATAAAAGTGCATAAACTATGGAAAACAACACTGCAATGGCGCCATCCATTGAATGACCAACTAGGGTGAAAGGGCGTTTAGTTCCCTAAATACAGCTGTGGTTGAAGTACTACTAATACTTTATTATGAAATAACCGCACATTCGCACAATTTGTTACTTCACAATATAATATTGTATAGAAGCTATTTATTATACTCTAAGCACAAAGGCAACAAAATAAAAATTGATATTACACTCTAAATTTTTTGACAAGCTTTTGATTTATCTCAGACCTAAGAGTTCGATTTTTAAAACATCTATTTCCACTATTCATTCCAACACTACACGCAAAAAAAAAAAGTTTATAGTCAGTTTGCCACAAACTAACTTCGTTTATCGTGCTTGAAAACGTTTTTTTGCCATAGTTTCAACAGTTACGAGAAACGGAAACAGTTGCGGGAAACGGGTTCTTTAGTTGCAAGAAATGAATTTTGTTTCCATGCGATTTTCCAATTCCGATTGGAAAGTGACGAGGTAAAGGTTAGATACGAAGAGCTGTCTAAGGAGTTCCCCATTAAGTCCAAACAGGCTTATAAGCTTTACACCAATTTAATTGGAGAAAGGATTATTTAAGTCCCGAAAAAATTCTTCGATTTTGTAAATGTAAAGCGGAAATCGACCGGATACCCAAATTTCATGTTTAAAGGCAATGTTACTTCATCTAACTCACAGGAAATTTGTAATCTCTTTGCGGATCATTTTAAAGAAGTCTTTTGTTCAACTACATCCCAAAAGCAACCTACATTTGACAGTATAACTAGTAGACCGCCATTGGTTTGTGAAATTAATATAACATGGAGTGACATAACCAATTCAATTAAAAAATTAGATTCAAATAAATCTCCAAGTCCAGACCTTATACCACCAATGTTTAAACCTCTATTATGTGTTTTAAGAAGACCCCTGCCAGTTAAGGCTTAATTCTTCTGGGTCCACAGACGTTGGAGTTATAGTTCATGAATGAACATAAAGCAGTATTAAAAATGCATATCCAAAAAGGATATGCACCTGAAATACTCTTCACAGACCTGTATTATCCAAGTGACACTAGAAAAGCAACCACGTACTAGATGTCACATTCATAAACACAATAGCATTACCCTGTGCCCTATTCTGTAAAAGCAGTATGCAATAAGAATTCCATACTGCCCTTAATAGTACCAGTTTGGCTACCGGTAGATGGCGTACCTTCATTACCATCTACTGGTTGAGACCACGAGACCTATCCAATCTCTTGCATACTAAGCAGGTATGCCAGCCCGGTCGTACAACTGCGCGACCCCGCCGGTCAATTTAGACGTGTGCAAGCGATGTGCACAAACCACAACCAGCACGAGTCTCCCCGAAGGGCCAACCCATGATAGTCACCTGGGCAACTCTGTCCCGTCGAAAATGGGGGTCTACAACATCCCAGCAAAGAGACAAAAAGTTCTTATATACATATATAAGAACTTTTGTTTTTGACTGTGCACATAGCACTGTTTCGTATCTGACTGGCACTTCCATAGAGGGCATGGTTTATCACCATACCCTATATGAAGTGCCTACGATTTAATTTGACCTGTGCCCAGCGTCACAGGTCGCCTTTGTGCCCACATACGTGACACTCCTTGTGCCCTAAGACACCATTTTTTGTCTTTTTGTTGACCATATAGGCCATGTCTCCATGCCGTGGATAGATAAGGTCACCTCATTTTTTTTTCGACGGGTTTGACTATCCCCGTGCTAACAAGTTTTATGGACCATTGCTATTCCATCGCAGGCTTTTTTCAATATGATATACATATTGACCTGCTACCAAGATGGGCGCCACCCCGAGCTCTTGATTGGCTCTATCTTTTTACGGCATGGGACGTATCCCATAACCAACCCTCCTCCTTTATCCTGGCTTGGGACAAGCAGCCCGAAACCTGGCGGAGTTCAATGTTTAGACCAATTAATTACGCCGTTACAAATGATTTTTAACAAATCCTTGCATACAGGTATATTCCCAACTTTTTGGAAATCTTGTCATCTTACGCCAATTTATAAAAATGGCGACAAGAGATCAGTTGAAAATTATAGGGGTATTGCAATATTGTCAGCTATTCCAAAGCTATTTGAAAAAAATTATTATTTGAAATGAGCTGCAACATGGCTTTCGTAAAGGACGATCAACAACCACAAATCTTACAATCATGACATCTGATATTCTTACTAAAATGGAAAAGGGCCAGCAAATAGATGCAGTCTATACAGATTTTAGTAAAGCCTTTGATCGTGTTGATCACGAAATTCTAGCTAAGAAGCTAGAAAAATTTGGTATATCAGGTACTGTGCTGAAATGGCTCAAGTCTTTTCTCTGTAAAAGATCCCAATATGTAAAAATTCAGGGTACTCTGTCTAAAAATATTTTTGTCTCGTCGAGTGTACCTCAAAGTAGCCACCTTGGCGCACTTCTCTTCAACATATTTATTGCAGACATATCTGAAGTTTTGCATGATGTCCCCATCTCTTATATGGAGATGACTTAAAATTATACTATACCATTAGATCAGAAGTGGATTCAGTATTCTTACAGAATAAGATTTTGTCTCTGGAACAGTGGTGCAGTCAAAATAAACTTTCTTTAAATATAAATAAGTGCTACGTTATAAGTTTTGCCCGTAAAAACGTAATAACATATAGCAGATACATGCTAAATAAGGTGGAACTTAAAAGGGTCAGCCACATAGCAGATCTTGGAATAATTCTTGATAGTAAGATGTGCTTTAACCTTCACTACAATCATATCATATCCAGGGCAAACAAAATGCTCGGATTCATAAAAAGAAGTGCAAAAGAATTCAAAAACCTTT